>JAHBCN010001650.1:0-73441 GCA_019359885.1 Listronotus oregonensis | reverse complement strand
TTGTAAAAACTAGGTCTTTGTGCAAATAAAATTAAATTGCTCTACTGGTTACGGAATTATGACTTATAATGTTAGAACATTAAAAATGACCTGAACCTTAATTTTAAATTACTTATCGTCTATTATGCCTAGGATGTTGTTTAAAATACTCTCCTACAATATCTAAATACCTCTGTAGGTTTCCATAACAAAAAAAATTACGCCACCCTTGTCGTTATAAGTTACATTTTTTAGAGTAAGAAATGATGTAAACAAAAATTATATTAGAGATCACATCACGTATAGTTGGATTGCACAAGCCAGCCTTTAAGCCTGATAGTTTCTTAGGTATTATAAGAAGCGTCGTAAGTTATGAAGCTCGTCAGAATTACAGTTTACCAGCGAACGACCGCTCTTCTAACGGGGGGGGGCAGCTGCCCCTCTCTGCCCGTACCTCGCTACGCCCATGAATTTTGACATCTGGTTTTAGCAGGCTGCAGCTCCACTACATTATGAGATACGGGCCTCTTAATTATTTAGCAGTATTTTAAAATAAAGGGATTGGTCGAGGTGGTCGGATAAACTGGCCTGCTCGTTCGACAGATTTGACTCCAATTGACTTTTTTTGTGGCGCTTTATAAAGGACAAATTAATGGCTATTGTACCTACAACTCCAGATAACATGAAGGATCAAATCCGTTCTGCGTTCCTGTTAGTGAAACCTACAGCGGGTACGAAATTCATTTTAAAAAAGTTTTTGAAAGTCGAAGGAGGCCATATTGAACAACTTTGGCATAATCGACGATAAATAATAATTTTAAATTAAGTTATAACTTTTTTATTAACTAACATAACTACATAACCAGTAGAGTAATTTATTTTTTTTGCATACAGACCTAGTTTTTTACGTACATTCATATTTTAAAATAAAAAAAATATATATATTTGAAATTTTAAAGTTACCTCTACCCATGAAAAGGGGCAAAAAGGCAAAAATATCAAAAATGATAGAAAATATGCCTCCCTTCTCCCCTGTACTTACGATGTCACCGAAATTTCATAAAAATATTTGATCCACTTTTTACATATCGCATTATAACACTTTAAAAACTCACCCTGTATAGGGTAGTTTAAATTTAAGGGCAAGTATGGAGATTTAAAAAAATTTAACAGATACAAAGTCTCTGGATGGCTGTATAATGACATCTAAAAATTGAAAATATTCCGAATACCCGAGAAATTATCCAAAAAAATAATCAAAACAATTTTTTAAATAATTTTAATTACATATTTTAAAAGCTTTCTCCAAAATATTAAAATAAATATTGTTTAATTCCCACGTTTTGTCTTTTATAATGTTTTTTTGTTAGAAAATTATGGGTATGTTTCGTACACGTTATAATTTATTATAATATCTTTATATTAGCTACCTTTCGCAGTAACATGTAAAAAAAAATAGTAATAACTTTACGCATTTATTAAGAACATAACTATTTTAGAATAAATTCGTCACTTAGGTAGTTCATGTCCTATTTTCTAGGTGTAAATAAGTTATTAGAACATTATGAAACAGAAAACAAATATTTAGAAGAAAGCCTAAATGACGAAGCTAGTGCCGTAAGTTCAAAGGGAAGCTCCAGTTCCAAAGAAAATTTAATTGAAGATCTTAGGAATATTACTGACGAAGAAAAAGAGAAATTAGCTAAAAACCCGGCTGAAAATGTGGCAACGGAGAAACCTTTTTTGGAAACTGCGTACAGTGCGCTGGATTGTTCCGAAAATGATTATGCTGCTTTATTTGCTCTTAGTTTGCTATATGCGATGGCAAATAATAAAGGTATAAAAATTAAACTTAGGAATAATGGAACCACTGCACCAATTTTTTAAACAACCCTTTGCATCTAAATAACACTTCTGAAAAATATTTATTTAGTTTAAAACTTTTTAGCAGATCATTTTAAATTTAAATATAAATCGCCTGATCCAAAACAACATTTAGGTACACATGACCTCACACCAACATGTGCAATACACGAACTTAAACTGCTTTATGATAATATTTTATTTAGTTTTTATGTATTTTTACCACATTTTATTAATTCTGTTTCTATTTATAGGCATTAAGAAGAAAACAATAGTAATTTACGTTATAAGTTCGGTAGGTTACTGGTTACAGTACGAGTTAGACATTATGTGAATGTCTAAAAAAGTAACTGTAACAACCGGACGTGTATCTTAATGTATTTTATTTCATACTGAAAGTCCGTTCTGTATCATTATTTGATTTCAAAAGTCAAAAAATTACATTATATTCTGAAAATCCCATCACCTTTTTCCCTGTGGCAACGGTCAACAAGTGGAAGAAAATGTCATGTTGACATATTTGTTAATATCTTATTTGATTTATAAAAATAAAACAGACCGGTAAGTGTTGCTTAGCAACACTTACCGGCTCTAATAATGTAATGACTAACCTACCTCACTCAAATTGGTAATGTAATTGAAGGTCTACCAGACAGTATGAAATAAAATAATAGAATTAATTACGTAATATGTTTATTATATAAAAACAATAAAAATTAACTTACTTCATAAAATTTCATTTTTTAAGTTTTATCAGTGTCATAATTCATAATATTTTTTATATATTTTGTGGTCCATTGATTTTGAACATATGTGAATCTGGATCTAATTTGGTCCAAATTTCAATCTCCTTATCTCTCGCGGGCAAGTAATATTGAAGAGATACTTTTATTTAAATATTGATTACTATGGTCAGTTGTAATGGGACTAAAAACTGAAAAGAAACCTTCGCATTTTGTTTTTAAACAGGAAAAGACAGCATTATGTTCGCAAAATTAGAGATATTTGAAAATTTCAATTTTTTATTGTAATCTTTTAATAAGCTAACCATACGCCAGAGCTCTTCAATATTACCTAACATTTCCCACACCGAGTTCTTCGACTTTCTTTTAATAAAGATTGACACTATTA
The DNA here is from genome assembly GCA_019359885.1 of Listronotus oregonensis. Classification (NCBI taxonomy): domain Eukaryota; kingdom Metazoa; phylum Arthropoda; class Insecta; order Coleoptera; family Curculionidae; genus Listronotus; species Listronotus oregonensis. Next base: position 70,468 of record JAHBCN010001650.1, on the reverse strand, counting down.
ATTCCCAGTTTCCATTGGCCAAAGTTATCTTCCTCGCGGATTTTAATGTTCGCTAAAAGAGCTGGTTAGGTTATACAAAAACTGACACACCAGGCAAAGCAGCCCAAAATTTGGTAATCAGTAACTCGCTCACCAACCTAAATATAGAACCTACCTGCTTCTCTAGGGTTTCCACCCATAATTCTAACCCCCTGGATCTTTTTCTTACTTCTAACCCTGAACTCTACCATTCGGAGGCAACTGAATGTATACGTCCACGCACTATCTGGCACTACAACTCGGCCGACTGGGATGGTCTGAGAGATTTCTTTGCCACCTACCCTTGGGATCCTACCTGCTTTTCCACTCAAGATCCCTCCGAAATTTGAAAACAACTTACCGAAACAATTCAACTGGGCATTGAGGCCTATATTCCTCATACCAAAAAAAACTCCAAACCTCCAAATCACAAACTGTGGTTTTCTAAATCCTGTGACAAAGCCAGACTTTCAAAAATTGAAGATCATAAAAAGTTTATTTAAAACCCTTATCCCGAAAAGCGGCAGGCTAGCATCCAAGCAAGAAATAAGTATAATCAAACTATTTCAGAAGCGAAAGACCGTTTTAACAATCGGATAAAAGATAAAGTTTTTTTTGTTCGAATGGCAGTAAATCCTTCTGGTTCTTTGCCAAAAACATTAGTCAAACCTTTTGCACAATTTTTTTTTCATCCCTAATCTTTGAAGATAAAATTGTTTTTACCTTCAAAGGAAAAGCCGATCTATTTGCCTAACAATTTGCTGCCAATTTTATTCTCGATCCTTCCGTTAATCTTCCTCTTCCAACAGTTGCCCCTGTTCCTCATAAAATGTTTCGATATCATTTTTAAAGTCAAACAAAATAGCTTACCAGCAATCGTCTTAAAAAAATGTGCTTCTGAGCTTGCACCCATCTTAACTCGCCTCTTACGACTCGGACAATTTTTCCGGAGAGCTGAAATGCTGCACGTGTGCAACCTGTCCCCAAGCAAGGATGCAAAACTCTCCCTTCTAATTATAGACCTATATCTTTCATGTCTCTTGTTTGTAAAGTAATGAAAAAATTAAATAATTCCCAAATCTTAAAGTATTTGGAAAAACACAAAATTTTACATGACAGAGAGTATGGATTCCATCACAGAAGATCCACAGCTGATCTTTTCTTTGTCTCACACAACTGGAACAAGTCACTTGAGTTTCTTGGTGAATCCCAGATCGTTGCTCTTGACATATCCAAAGCTTTTGATCAGGTCTGACATGATGGGCTTCTTAACAAACTTCCTTCCTTCGGTCCTCCACCTAAGCATTGTTCTTGGCTCTCCAGTTTCTTTTCTAATCGACGTATATCAGTTATTGTGGATGATCATTCTTCCAGCTTCAACCAAATTAATCCTGGGCTGCCCCGGGGCTCAGTACTGGCACTAACTCTGTTTCTTTTTTACATTCAAGGATCTTCTTTCTTTCACAATCAATCCTATCCATAGTTTCGCTGACGATATCACCCTCTACTCTGATATTTAATTTTATAAGCCACCCTGTAACTCTGATTTGAAAAACAAGCGCAGGTCAATGCAGATATTTTTTTCACAAGACCTTAAACTAATCTTGGATTGGGGCGCTAAAAATTTTGTTCAGTTTAATGCCTCCAAAACACAGTCATGTTCGCTATCGCGAAAAAAGTCTGCCAATGGACATTTATTGTTTTTATTTGTTTATGGGTACACAACGTTTCTGTTAGTATGTATCTCCAACCGTTTTTAAGTGTTACTAAAAACTACGAAAGAAAGGCATGTAATCTGCGTAAACTTAGCTGAATCTTGGGTTTCGTTCTGATCCTTTGGAAAATGGTATGCAATTCCCTAGTCCCTAGGAATTTTATGTAGATTAAAAATAATTTGATTAAAGAAAGTATTTATTTGATGGTGTGTGCTCCACAATTTTTTAAGCCAAATTTCTGAATTTCATTAGGTTCTTGAGACTTTTCGCTGCTAAATGTGTTTTTTTACTGCATCTGCGGACATTTATGTATCATAAGGCTGGTGCAGTAATTGCCTTTGTCTAAAAAATTGTTTTGGTGTCATTTACGATCCTGCTAAGCTGTGTTGTTTATTATCTTGTGTTATTATCTTTTTTTTTTGCACGCTCAGGTAATATTGCAACTCTACTGGTTAAATTTTGTAACCTGTAAGTGATGTTTACAAATTACTGATTGGTAAGTAATCACTCACCAATCAGTAATTTATTAACATCAAAAATAGAAATATAGGCCTATTTATAAATCAGGCTTTATTCAAAATGATATTACAATTAGAACAGTTATTGCCAAGCATTATATCTTACACAAAGTCGAAATGAACGAGCTAAAGTTGATAAATCTGTGACAAATGTGATACTAATGACAAAATATAAATTTCTAGTCATAGAAATACGAGCTATGTATTTAACTAAAGTGTTTAATGGCCGGTTGCACCAACACTTTTTGCGACACTTAAGTCGTTCTTAAGCATTACCCCTTAAGTTTCAAATGTTTCTTGCACCAGTTGAAATTGGTCCTTAAGGGTCCCTTAACTTTAAGTTTAAGATTTTCTGTACTTAATAATCCTTTAAGTAATTTGAAGTTGACATTTGACAAATATTTTGTTTCTTTATTTTTCCTTTGTAGTTTCAAATAATTAATTTGGTAAAAATTATGTAAAAACGGGGTTTTTAAACAATGGTGATGTGGTTTGTGATATAATAAAGGTTAAATAGATTTCCGAGAAGAATGTAGAAACGGTGAATTTTAATTACTTATGGCATTTTTTAGGTTAATTTACCTAATTTTATTCTTTTGGACATTGCGCCGTGGTTTTTAAAAGAAACCGTTTTGACGAGATGGATAATCTTACATTTTTTAAAAGGTTCAAATTAACGAAGCCAACAGTGCTCAGCTTACTTGAGCAAATCGAATATTAGCTTCAGTTTAAATATGACATATATGTATTAGCCTTTAAATGTTAAATATTTACTTGTAAATTAGGAATATTCAAATTTGTTCACAAAATAATAAAAAAAAATTTTTTAATTATGTTATGTTATTTCAATTATCTCATAATTATTAACAATAATTGTTTCCTTTCTATGGGCGTAAAGAAAGGCGCCTTTGCCCTTAATCTTTCTTTTTCATATTGTTTTAAATTTCACAACAAAAAAATCACAAACTAACAACCGATTTTGTATTGTAATGTCTATAAAAAAAAATGTTTTATTTATTTACAAAGTCAGATTACTATCATTTAATCACACATAAGCTAGAAAGGGAAAGATCTAATATAAGTTAATTCTGATTATTCGCATTGTAAAGGCCAAAAATAAAAAAGAAGAACGATGCAACGTTGCCGCTTTTCTAAGTGCTCTTAGTGAAGTTGCAATAAAAAGCGAAAAAAATTTAAGTTACCCTTAATTTTAAGAGCTTCTTAATAAAGATCTACTTAAGATACATTTGGTGCAACCGGCCATAATATACCCAACAATATATTTTTTTGATCCATTTTTATATTCCCAATCAACTTAATGTTTTGAGCGCGCAAAAAATAGCGTTAGCATCATGGTCACTAAGTTTTTACTGGTTTCGATTGTTTTCGAGATCTCGACTGCGTCTCGATCTCCAAACACATCCTCAACCAGTAAGGAACAGTTACTGACCTTAATACTTAACTAATCTACTATTAATTTTATTAGAACTGATACATATATTAAAAATAAAATCATATAGAAATATAATTTTGTGTTACATATTATATATTTTACAATTATTATAAAACCTTTTAGGTGTGACATCAGATATCATAGAGCAAATTCTAAAGCCCAAAAAGTCTTTCATATCAAAGTCGACTTCAAAAGACGTTAAGTATTCTTATAACATTTCCCTTGTAGAAAAACTACTTTTTATTGTTAACCTAGCTTGTCAGCCGACGTGTAGGTAAGTACACCTTTTCATAATATATTTTTTAGAATATAACAACCATATTAACTAAGCTAAAATCACTTAAATCCTTAACAGGTTTAGAAATAAAAACAGCTTATAGGTCTGTGTGTTATCAAGTTCAGAGTAGGACAGAGTAGGAAAGTGTAGGATTAAAAAGTGGAAATAGGTGTAAATAAGTTCCGTATTTGATTTTTATACCAAACGCTTTTTAGACTTATCTCAGAAATTAAAAATGGCTTTATGGTCATGTTTATAAACAAACAACTTTAAGTCTTGTAGTAAAAATGCATCTGACTAGTTTACCCCAAGCACCTAGTCCTAAATTACACTGGACTTAACAAACGGTTTATTGATAAAAAAGTGTAAAATAAAGTACTCTATTTCTGGATAACAAACAGACCTTATATCTTGAACCTTACAGTAGTGTAGCCTTCATAACTAAATAATATTCAGTATTTTTTTAAAGTGATAACTCTTTCATGCATAATGCTATAATTAATAATAAATAAAAGATACTATTTACTCTAAGAATCGTATCACTGTTCCTAATAACATATTTGTTGGTATTTTATCCGAATACGGTGCATCTCATCAAGATAAAACAAGATTAACTCATATATGTAAAAAATTTGATTCTTATTTTGTCTTAGAATATCAAATGTAGTTTTATTAAAAAAAAGTTTTTCATCGACTGTCAAAATTTGTCGTCCATAACCTAGGCCACCCTGTTTTTTTTTTCAAATAATTTTTTTTTTAATATCTTTATTTTGCAAAGAAAATCAAATACTTTTTTATTGGTAAATTATTTCCAGGTAATAAAATAATTAAAAAAATATTCTAACAAAAATTGTTTTTAAGACACCATGACATTTTAAAGGTGTGGACTCCCTTTCGCCATTTTAGCAGCGCATTTAGTTTGCGGCTCACAAAAGACAGATTCGAAAGAGATGGAACTACGACGGGCAATGTAGGTAACCCAAGGAAGTTTGAAGGTTTATGGAAGCCCAATACTATGGCCTATTCTATGAAAATAACATTCCACGAAATTTTGTAATGTGTTGTCTACATACACACTGATAAAGCCGGAGTCCCGTTTTCGTGTGCAAGGCGCGGCGCGTATGAAACCATACGCGCCGCGCCGTATTAATTTCGATTGTTTTGTCTTGTGTGCCAGCCTATAGGCCTGATTTGGAAAACACGCGCAGGTCAATGCAAATATCTCTTTTATAAGACCTTAAACTAATCGTGATTTGGGCTTCAAAAATTTTGTCCAGTGTAATGCTCTAAGATACAGTCATGTTTGGTGTCGCAAAAAAAGTAATTTGGCGTTACTTTTGAGAATAACCTTAACTGGTACAAACACATTACATCCATAGCCCCAGCTGCTTCAAAAAAGCTTGGATTCCTCTTTCGAGCCAGAAATTATTTATCTCCTTCCAATCTATATACTCTTTATGTATCCCAAATCAGACACTCTTTAGCAAATTGTTCTCATGTCTGGGGAATGGCGTTTCCTACAATTCTTATCATCCTTGATTCCATTCAAAAAAGAACTGTTCGTCCTATTAATGATCCCACGCTTACAGAAAAGCTTTCTTCCCTTGCACACCTACGGGCTGTAGGAGATATGTCGCATGTTTGTTGGTATTTTCACGGCTTTTGCTCCGAAGAGTTGGCAAGTATAATTTCTCTGACAGCTCCCAACAGAGCAACATGTAGTGCCACTTTTATTCATCCTTTTACAGTCAGACTTAAGAGGCTCCAAACTTCCCAGTTTCTTCGATCCGTCATCCCAGACTGGAATCTGCTACCCACAGAAGTTTTCCCTTCTCCAAATTTCCAAATATTTAGGTCTTGTATAAATAAACTCCCTCTTACCACACTTAAGTCACCCACTGTTCATTAGTTTTAAAGCCTTAGCCTTGGTGGACTGTCCCAAGATTAAAAAATAAAAAATTCTTATGTAAAAAATTCTATACTTCTCGTTAAATTTGTTTATGTTACCTCCCTAAGGTGACACTATTTTATTGTACTTTTATACAAATTATAAGTTTATAAAATATTGTATAAGCCTAAAACACAAACAACCAGTTTAAATTATGGTATGCTTTTACTTTTCTTGACTTTCGCTGATTTCGTTGATTTTTTGCATACGGAGGCGCTAATTATAAATTAAAAGTAAGTTTTTTTCGGCAACATTTTATTTTCCAGATATCGATCCTTAAATATGATAATTAAATTAAACTCATTTACACTACCTTGCCCTTCTTTTATGACAAAATTAGTGATAAGTACACGAAACTATCATACCATGTTTGAAATTTATTTAAAAAAATCGTGTTTTCATTTATTTTACTTAGCTACAGAAATACAGAACTCTCAAAAATATCGACCATTTAAATAGAATTCTTTTCATATTAAATCAGATGATATTTCGTTTAATAACCAACAATGTTGTGCAAAAAAAAACAGTGAAAGTATATTTAGTTTAAATTTGACATTTGATGATGTCAACTTTATACATAGTAGAAGAATTATGGAAGTCCGGATCTGACTTACTGATCATTGCGCAAATTCTGCGGGGCCTGTTCCCCTATTCCCGCTTCCCTGCACGCCTGGACTATTTTGTTCTACAGCATTGGCCTTCCATAAACTTTCAAACTTCCTTGATGTAACCTAACTTTGGTAGCAAAAGTATAATATGAAATTTTCTAATAAGATCATCTTTTTTCAAATATGTTAAATGTTTTTTAAAAAAAGTTATTTCTTTAATTAAAAAATAACTAGCAAACTTACTTAAAGATAAATAGTAAAATACAAGGATATTCTTTTAAGGTAAATATATACAGGGTGTAATTTAATTGATGGCTAAAAATGCAGGATGTGATTCTTCAACTCATTTTAGGACTAAAAGTCCATATAAACAGATATGCGCAAGGAGCTCATTTTTGAGAGGGTGTTGAAGTTTTTTTTAAAAATCGGGTTTTTATTAATTTCTCAAATACTCTTTTACCGATTTTGTTGAAACTTGGCAGTGTTATTTTTAGTAACAAGAGGCTAATTTAACCCTAATTAGATTAAAATTATTAAATCCAGTGACGTGCTGGGAGACACCTTAGCGAATATTATTGGCAAAAAAATTGTATGCCACTGACTTTTTTCCTATTTTGATATTTTTCTTGGATTAAGCGACTTCGTATCTTGCTTCATTTTCGAGAAAAAATCATTTTATTGCATGTCCTTTAGACCGCACAAAAAAAAATTAAAAAAGAAACAATTTAAATTTTAATACATGTTTACAATACAAATACAATAAACATAATTAGAAATACGTAATGAAGTTGGTAGTATTATGTAATGTAAACTTTTAATTTTAATCAATGACCAAAACGAAATAACGTAGAAAGATGGACAAACAAATTATCAAAAAACTTTTAAAACTGAGGAAATAAAGAAATAAAAAATAAAACATAAGAAATTAGCAGATTTAATTATTACAAAAATGGTTGAAAATGTCCTCCTTCTGCTTGAATACAGGATTCAATTCTCCTTCTCATGGACTGGCGAACCCTTTCAAAAATTCCAGGAGTATTTCTTATGGTTTCGCAAGAAACTATAATTATTTGCCTTAGTTCCCCTACAATTTGAACCGGTGTAGTATAAATTAAAGTCTTGAGGTGTCCCCACAAAAAATAGTCTAAACTATTTAAATCGGGGGACCTGGGAGGCCAAGATTGAGGTCCTTCCCGTCCTACCCAGCGATCGGTAAACGCTTCATTTAGAAATTCCCTAGCATGAATGCTGAAATGTGCAGGAGCACCATCGTGCATGAACCACATTTCTTGCTTTAATAAAACAGGTACATCCTCTAGCAAAATTGGCAAATCGTTCTTAAGAAAGTGGCGGTAGGATAGTCCATCCAGTCGTCCTGGAAGAAAGAACGGTCCTATGAGGATATCTCCAACTATTCCAGCCCACACATTGACGGAAAACTGCTCCTGATGATGGGCCTCCGTAATTGCGTGTGGGTTTTCTTCTGCCCATAAATGATTATTATGAAAATTTCGAATGAAATTGCGGGAAAAATTAGCTTCATCAGTAAAGAGTATTTTGTTATCAAATAAAGGATTTTCAGCAAGTTTTTCTAAAAACCATTGGCAGAAATTTAAACGCAACGGAAAATCACAAGGCAGTAGTGCTTGAACCCTTTGAATATGATAGGGTATAGTAAGTTTTCAACGAGCATTTTCCAAACAAGAAAATGGAAAATATTTAGTTTTACCGCAATTTTCCTAGAACTTGTTTCTGGATGTTCCTCAATTGTGTTTAAAACTGCTTCCTCTAACTCTGGTGTTCTCACCGTGCCATGTGCCCCTTTGGAACTATTATCAATGCAAAGACTCCCAGTTTCATGTAGTCTCCTGTGTATTCTCGAAAACATTCTTGCATCGGGAATGATGCGATTTGGATACCGCTCTTGATATATCCGCCTTGCCATAAGCGCATTCCCGTCAGCAAGTCCGTAGGTAAAATGCATATCTGCTAGTTCGGAATTTTTAAAAATTGGCATATTTTACTTATTTTCTTTTTATTATTGATTAAAGAAACTTTCACAATTTAACAAACTACCACGTTTATAAATACTTGTCAAAATAGGACAGTAACTTATTCGCTCAAATGTAATATTTTAAAAACAAAATAGGGCACCAGCCTACTCAGTAAATTAAAATAATTTCGTTATTCCCACGAATAAGTAATTTGTTAAATAATATTTAAATGGTGCGAAATATCGAATTAAAGGTACCCAAAACTTAAAGAACGTAAAGACGGATGGGATTTTCTCAAATCGAAAACCGCCAGTGACGTAGCGTAAAAAAATAAGGGGAAATAGTCATCGCGACAATGCCTTTTTGTGCGATCTAGGGACATGCAATAAAATGATTTTTTTCTCGAAAATGAAGCAAGATACGAAAAAGGATCAAGCGATAAAAAAGTTGTATTTTTAGTCGCTTAATCCAAGAAAAATATCAAAATGGGAAAAAGTCAGTGGCATACATTTTTTTTGCCAATAATATACGCTAAGGTGTCTCCCAGCACGTCACTGGATTTAATAATTTTAATCTAATTAAGGTTAAATTAGCCCCTTGTTACTAAAAATAACACTGCCAGGTTTCAACAAAATCGGCAAAATAGTATTTAAGAAATTAATAAAAACCCGATTTAAAAAAAAAACTTCAACACCCTGTATATGCATTTTTAGTCCTAAAATGAGTTGAAGAATCACATCCTGCATTTTTAGCCATGAATTAAATTACACACCTAAATATATATATATATATATATATATATATATATATATATATATATATATATATATATATATATATATATATATATATATATATATATATATATATATATATATATATATTTAAAAATCTTTTTATATTTTTAGATATAACATGAGACAATATATATTTTAATATGATTAATGATCAATCATTAATAATAAAATTATTTGAATAGATATCCATTAGGGTTACACAAGATTTATATTTTTTGTGTAAATAAAATTTATATTTATTTTTAATCTGATTGTGTTTCTTTATTTATAATGTATTGTGGTAAGTACCACCCATTATACAACACAAAACAGGTTTTAACAAAAAGTATACTTTTATTAAACCAAATATTTATGATATAACAAAAACAATTTAATAAAAATTATGGTATGTGTGAAATGATAATTTTATGCCTTTTTTTGATAAGCAATTTATAGTTGAATATGACGCAACCATATTAAAAATCTTGAAGTTTTCACCAAAAAAAAAAAATTAAGTGAAGCTACAAAGTGCACACTAGTGATGTAACGAATATTCGCATTCGCATCCGCGTAGATTCGCATATTTCTGCATATTCGAATTTGCAAAATTCTGCGAATGTTTTGCGAATATGAATTTTATAATTTTAGGTTTGGTAGGGGGCCGCTACCCTTTAGCCAGACCTTGACTTTTATGTTTGGGGGTTCTTCAAGGATAATTACACAAATTTTCTAGATGCCTCAAGAACCTACTTAAAATTGTTTACCAGCGCTCGGACTATATGACCTAGTTCAAATCAATATTATTTGCAGTATCTTTCAATATCGAGAAGAGCTATGCTTGTCACTCTCTCCTCGGCCATAGTCGACTTATGTGTTTTTATTCTAGTCAACAAGTGCCAATTTGGTGAATTTTTCTCAGTAGACTTTGAAAATTATGATCCAGGACTCATCGAAAAAGTAACTTTACCTCGTAATCACACTATCCGTCTTTACTTTATTATATTATACTTTACTTTGGGCAATGAAGCCTAAAAATTAAATTTTCATTATAACTTATAGGACAAAAAATATATAATGCAATGTAAACAAACAAAAACAAAATCTTCTTTAAAATTATGATCAGTTTTTGGCGCCAAATTTGAACAAAAACTGAATATTCGCATTTGCTTTTGCGAATGTCGGTAGCAGATATTTGCATTCGCATTCGCGAATGTTCAAAAAATGACATTCGTTACTATCACTATCGCAAACACCTCAAAATCACTGACGTTTTAAAATGTCAATAATCAAAACACAAAAAACAATTTTTGGCAAAGTTGGATTATACCTATATCTTTTGGCTGACTTAGCTCTATTTTTTCGCACTATGTTGAAATGAATAGCTGAGCTTCTTGGCCAGTCCATACCTTTAAAATGGCAATGGTTATTATAGGTTAAGTTTTTATTTTTATTCTAATAACTTCTTAACCACTTAGCAGAATAATGTATATAACATATACACATATTTTTTATTTTTATTTTTAGGGTTAGATTAGTAACTCTGGAATTAACTTTAAAGCTACTATTGCAGCTAGTGATATGTGATGGAAAAAATATATTATTAGAACCTCATAGGCTTACAATTGAAGCTGCCAAATCACAAAGCATGGCTTTACTTAGAAATTTTTATAAAAGTGAAGAAATATTTTTAGACATGTTTGAACATGAGTAAGTACCATAAATGGAATTAAGAATAATTTAAGTAGTTAGGTGCTAACCGCTGTGTTCACACGTCGTTGTCGTGGTTGGGCCCAGTAGGATCTTTTGGAACATGCGCTAGAGTTGCTGGTTATCGGCAACTCTTGTTGCCACCGTATGGAACGGGATCCGAAGTTAAGATGAACACAAGGCTCAACTCAAGGTGTTAGCATACCGTGCTTATGAGTGAATGACATCCTGTGTCTTAAACAGGTGTCTCCAACGGTGCCTCTGAGAAACAGGGCGACCTCTCAGAATATCTAGCCTTACTGCGATAATGCGGGACTCTGCCGTGTTGGACTATTACTTCCCTCTTCCAAACAGAAAGCGGACAAAACCGCCTTCACAGGAAAAAAGTGACAAAGGTGCGCTGACCGAAACGGATAAATCCGTTTCGAGAGGTGCCACTCAAGGTCACAAGCAGACAAAGGTGCGCCGACCGAAACGGGTGAATCCGTTTCGTAAGGTGCCCTGAAGTCACCGGTGCCTGTTTTACCGGGAAAGGACTAATCCATCCCGAACAAACAGGTGCTTAGGAAGGGTTCCCTGAATCCAAACAGAAGGCGGACAGAACCGCCTTTATAGGATAAAGGGTTTCCTGGCTTTAAACAGAAAGCGGATAGCACCGTTTTCATAGGATAAGGCCGGAGATGCGGCCTCAGAAAGAACATCTGGTTCCTGTAATAAGGACCTGGTAGCTACCCACGTCACTAGACCGGGAGAGGAGGGTATGATGGATCTAATCGTCTGCTCCACATACTCTCCAGGAGACAGGGACACCAGAACACATCAGAACACATTGTGCTCGTGTCCGGTAGCGACACGAGTAAGAGGAGATGTAAGAACTCCCTCCCAATCTGGTATCGGATTCATTAGAAGTCCGATCCTATTGGGAGAAATATAAAAAGGTGTGAGCCACAATAGACCGAGCGGTCGCAGTGGAGGGCGTAAAAAGTCCACTCACTTTAAACCTACCCCTAAACCTACCTAGGAGCTAACAATAATTGATATAAGAACAGCCTTACCGAACCCTCAAAATTTTTAAGAAGTAACCATGAACTCTTAAATTTTTAAAAATTCTGAGACTTTTTTGGGTGGCAGACACCAACTTTCTAACTTTAATAGTTATTTCTGCAATCAGAGCGAAAAATGTACACCAACGCGTCTTTGTCGCTTATCGGCACAGTATGATCGGTCAAACTACTAGCAGATAAATGTCATCGGAAACAAAACCCATTTTGTAAGGTGATGTAATCTAGTTATTTAAAGTATTTTTTTGAAAAAATAAGTAGATCTGTTAAAAATTGCAATGTTAGAAAGAAAACAGAAAAAAAGACTTTAATATCTTTCTGATATAGATCACATAAACTAATTAATTAAAATTATATTTTATGGTGAGATCGAGTAATTTAGGATTATTGTTTTTAATAATAGTAATTAAAATATATTATCTTTTAGTGTCTAAATGTATCAATTTTTTTAGATACTGTGATATGTCGAGAGGTTCATTAAATGTCGAATGGCTGTGCATGGATAGTGCAATTCTTCTGCCTCCTACTGGTACCCCTATGACTGGAATAGATTTTATTAAAAGGCTACCTTGTGGAGAGGTAAATTCAAATAATACTAATAGTATTAATATTTTATATTATTTTTAAAAGTACTTTATTTTATTTTTATCACCCAAAAGGCCATCGACCAAGGTCCTTCAGCCTATACAATTTACAATTAGTATTTTAAATTATTATAAACAGACAATAACAAAAACAACAAAACATATGTTTAGAGCAGAAAAAAAAAACAATAAATTAAAACTAGTAAACATCAAAATGTCCTTACTGTTATTCACACAACCATTCCCAAACCGTCTTCTCTGGATGTATGGATTTAGATGTAGTCTCTGGATTTCTTACTTTACAGAGCGGTGTTATAAGCTGGATGTTGTGTGGTTGGGTCTTAAATTTGTTGGTCAGAGATAGGCATCATTGGCGGATTGGCTGTACCTTGGTTTTCCCATGGAGGTAGTTGTTGGATGGCTTATGGAGAGGGTTGTTAGGGTGTTTTATTTTGGTCAATATTCTTAGAGCCGTGGTCTCAGCTGTGGTAAGGTTTTTTCAGGCTGGATTTAATGCATTTACTAGCAGAATGTGACCATATTCGATCACAGGACGACATATAGTTTTGTAGATCTGTACCGCTGATTTGATTGTTATTCCCTGGTTCTTGAATGTAAGAGCTCTGAAGTGTTTTGATCTTGCTATGATTTTTTTAAATATATTTGTATGTTGGTTAAAATTCAGCTTAGAGTCTGGAATGGTGAGATATTTGCACTTCCTATCTTGATTTTTGGGGAATGTTCAGTAAGTTTGTGGTTAAATATTAAAAACTGTTTTTTTATGAACTTGTAGTCGCCACTTTTCAAACCATGTAAGTGTGGCTAGTATCTCAGATTGCAAATTGGCTATTGTTTTTGAAAGGGTGTTCCCATGTGCGATGATGGCTGTATCGTCTGCAAATTGTAAAATATAGGAATCTTGCTGGTTTGGCGATGGTTGTAGATCATAAAAAAGCAAGTTGTACAGGGTTTTCCCGTATAATTGCGCACCCCTTTAAAATCTTTATTTTTATAGATAGAAAAAAATAGTCCTTTGCTAAATATAAATGTGATCCATTTTCTGTTTATTATGTAGTTTTTTTTTCGATAAGTTGTTTATAAGAAATTGTTCCCGAGATCAAATTGACAAAGTGTTGGTCGAAAACTATAAACTTTATATTCTAAAATCGTGACTTTATTTGTTATTTCTTTTTTCTTACATTAGTTGTTGTGGGTGAATCGTAAACATTTTTTAAAGGCAATATTGATTAAGTAAAAGTAATTTTATTCTTGCTATCTTGCAAATCTATTTCTTAATATATATTTTCAAAAGTTTTAAACTTAATAGCTTATAAACGGACTGTGAATTTTTAATTTATAATTCCTTTTTTGAATATCTTCATAAACCTTTATTCCATATTCTAAATATTTTTAGGCATAATCCTACATAATATTAAGGTACTTTTTAAAATATGATTTTTTTATATCAAATTTTGATTCTTTTTTTAAATTCGAAGGCATGTATCAACTCTGACTAAATAAACTTTACCATCCTTTACAACAAATGTTACGTAAAGTATTAGGTTATCCAAGCATATGTATATTGTAGAAAGTTTAATATTATATTATTTACAATAATTTGATGGCTGTTATTTAAGCGGATACATCCAAGTGAATAAAACAAAGTTATCAAAAATAAGGAATTTTAAGTCCCTTTTAAAATCTCTTTTCGATCAGAAATTCCTTTTGACAAATAGAATCTGTTGAGAAGCATGTTAAATTTCAGAAATTTGGCGATTCTAGCATAAAAAAAACGAACCACTGGTATCAATTTTTAAAGGAATTAGATAGGAAACCCGACAGTGCGTTAAAAATATATAATCAACATTCATCGAAGTATGTAAGCTTTCATGGCTGATTTTAACTACATTATATGGGTTTTTCGGACTTATTTGCCGTGGTCTGTTGTATTTCTACCTGACGTTTCGTTTACTACTACGGCAGACATTATCAAAGGTGGGTCCAAGGTCGAAGTACTCTTCCTGACGGCTCACGGTTGACTGTTACGGCGACTGTCGAGGCTTCTGCTTTTGTTGGGGTTTTGGTGGGCGGGGTTCTCGGTTCCGTTTCAGCCAATGGAAAAGGGCTTGGGTTTTCTGCCTTCATCCTTAGCGTTTTTGTATCTTTTAGTGCTGGTATCCAAGTTTTGCTAAGATTAAGGCCCTCGTCTGTTCTATTAAAGTTGTTCTTATGTTTTTGTATTTCTATTGCCTCTCTGTATATTCTTAATATTATAATAATTGGCTGTTCTATCTAGGACTTGTGTGTTGTCAAAAAGGATCCTATGATGTGAATGTGCGTGTTTAGCCACAGCTGATTTATTCGTTTGTCCATAGCGACAACTCCTTTGGTGTTCTTTAAGCCTGGTGTTGATACTGCGCTTTATTAAACCCATGTAAACCGACCCACAGCTCCATGGAATTCTGGTGTCTAGAGGGGGTTTCTTTTATCTTTAGCTGATCTTAAACTTTGCTGTATTGTGGTTGTAGGCTTAAAAACAGTTCTTATTTTGTGCTTCTCCAATATTCTTCCTATTCGGTCTGTTGCATTTTAAATGTAGGACAGGACCGTTGTTTTTTCTGGAGAATGTTCCTCTCTGTGTTTCTTGTTTTTTGGTTTTTGTGCATGTTGTACTTCATTCCTTGTGTAGCCGTTATTGCTGGGGCTTACATATTCTTTTCGCTCGGTCTGTCAGAGTCTTGATTACGCCTGTTTTTTGTCTTGGGTGGTCATTGGGCTCTTTGTTGAGGTACCTGTCTGTGTGTGTAGGTTTTCTATAGACTCTGTACCCTAACTTTTCGTCTTCATATCTCTCCACAAATACGTCCAAAAAGAGGATGGTTTTGTTATGTTCTGTTTCCATTGTAAACTAAATTCTCGGATTCAAGGAGTTTAAAATTTTTTAAAAATCCTGTAGTTTCCTTTTCCCGTGACTCCAGATCACATAGGTATCATACACGTATCGGAACAAATAAGATGGCCTTTTTTCCACAAACTGGAATACCTTTTGTTCAAACTGCTCCATAAAATAGTTTACTATGACAGGGCTTAACGGACTTCCCATAGCTACGAAATCAGTTTGTTCGTAAAATTCTGTCTGCCGCAGTAGTAGACGAAATGTCGGGGAGAAATACCAACAGACCACGGCAAATAAGCCCGGAAAACCCCTATCATGTAGTTATAATCAACATTTTTTTACTGCTGTTTATAAGTTACGTATTATCATAACTACGATAAAACCAACTCCGTGTAGTTGCGAGAGATTGTTTTCTTCTTTAAAATGCTACAAGAGCTATTTACTAAACTCGACAAATAAAGAAATACTCAACGAATTAGCGCTGATGTTTATTTATGAAAATTCCGAAGATAAAGTTTTGGGTGAATTAGCTACAAAACTAGACATCAATAATTAAGTTTTTTTACACATAGGGCACTTCCTTTTAAAGTGACACAAGTCCAAAAATCTTATTTTTTTTTAAATTAAAAAAACATATTTTATTGAAAAATAAAGATCACACGTAATTTTTTACTTAACCCCTAGAAGTAAGTAAATTCTAAGAAACTGGTACTAACTTAGTTATGCCCAAAACAACTAAATTATGTAATTTTTTTTACAAAAGTGGTAAAACTCAAAAATAATATAAAAACATCCATGTTCTCCTTCAGCTCCAAAATAAAACCAAATTTTTGTTAATTTAGTAATTTACATGCAGAAAAAAGCTCAATATAAAATTTGGTTAGGTTAAACTACAAGGTAAATTTTCCCTTGTCTGTATTATAAACTTACATTTTTTGATCTGTGTCACTTTTAAGTCTAGTCCGGGTGCTAGAGAAAAATATGTCACACGTTGTGAATCTGAGTGTGGAGTTGTTTTATTAGTAAATATGCAGTTCCATTAAGTAATAATAAAATAAGCTAAAATGTTTAAAAGTTTAGGCTTTAAAGGTGACGAATATTTTAGTCTCGTCACTTCCTTTGTGAGTCAGTGTAGTACCGGTTTTTTTGCAATCATTGTATACTATTATTTTTCTTTTAGAGTGAAAAAGCTAGAAGAGCAATACGCCTATTCTTTCTTATGCGAAATACAGTATTAACCTTGAATGGGGAAGTGGAGACTCAGCTACCCCTGACCAACCCGCAGAGCTGCGTGCAGATCGACCAGGCGCTGGACCTGAGTATATCTCGTTGTGTGTCCTAAACCACGTGAATAAAGCAATCACTAGCCTTGTTTGTTGTCAATGTGTTAATAAGAGTAATTACAAACTGTTCATGATAAATTGTTAAATAGACCTTCTGGAATAATTCGGGGAAGGTACAGGGTAACCAGTTTTTGTCAAATTTTCGTGGGCTTTATTAGTAAAGATAAAAAGGTAATACTTTTCGCAATTCTGCGCATCTTTGAAAAAAAACTGCTTTCAACATAATTTTTACAACCTTATAACCCCGTATTTTAGTTGATTTTGAAAATAAGCCTTATTCATAGACCTGCTGTTACTTATTTTTTTTAAACATATCGAGAAATTTTAAATGGGTTTACCCAGTCTTTTAAGTAGATTCTAGGGGCGTTGTAAGAATTTTTGTATCACTGTTTCTAGGAAATAATCAAACATCTTTTTGAAATGGAACTAGTTTTTACTATAGACTCACAAGACTATACACCCGCTGACTCGAGCCTTTAACAGTGTTAATTCTTTTTACAACATTTTTTTGGTCAAATTCTAAAGCCTCATGTTTAATTTTAAACAGACAGACGTACAAAGACATACATCCAAAGTAAAAATTTACATAATTAAAATTGTATTATTTTCCACAGAAGTAATTCCTAATTACTGTTACCATTGTTATAGCTTTGGCAACAGTGCTTTTTTATATAGCAGCGTGTAAACGCATTTTCTCTTAATGGACGCCCGCTCGAGTAAGCGAACGTCCAACCAAACCTATTACCAAAAACTTAACATTGTTTTCTGCGTTTATAGTGAAAACTATAATTTTCTTTGCAAAAGGTAATTTTTTTTTCAATTTTACATGAAGATACTGCTTTTTAAACTGTAACTACCAAAAAGTCAATTTTGGATTTCTTAATACTAGGTCTTGGAGCCCCTTAGCATTAACTTGATAAAAACTAGAAGAATGACCATCGATAAAGTCTGCCGATTAAAAAAATAACTGAAAAGCCAGGAGAAAATTTAAGGTGAAAGACTGTAAGAAGAAAGTCTTTTAAGGAGCGCATCGTGCCAGACTTGGTCAAAAGCCAAGGGTATTGTTTCATTTGTGGAATCTGTTCTTTCTGTCATGTAAAATTTGGTGTTTTTCTAAATATTTTAGGATTCGGGAATTAATAGTGACCGCAAAAACTGCCTGTATTTTCACCATTCACAGAGAGGTGAGGAAAAGACAAATACAAATATGTATTTTATATCAAATTAATCCTCGCAAAAAAATAAGATGAGCAGTGCTTTTCGTTTTTTTGTAAATTTTCAAAAATCACCCCTATTTAGGGGTTGGAAAGTTGCCAAATCTAAAGGATTGCGTAAATAGCAGTAGTATTAAAAGTTATTGGAAAAATGAATAATACATCTCCATTCCTAAGAAGATTGTAAACCAACCCCCATGCAATTTGTGGGGGTGCAATCATCATCTAAAATATATAAAATCACTTGCAACTTTAAAAATGACAAAAAAACGTTTTTTTAAGGAAATGTCTAATATGAAACAAATGTCTATGATAATCAACCACCTTTATCTAAGGGTGAAATCACCCTTATCAATACGAAAAATTGAATAAAGCAGCATACTTTTTCAAAAAAAGTCTTAGCTTCGTATTTTTTTGATCCAAGTATATAAAGCAGGTATACCTAGATTATTCAAGTTCACTTTTAACCAAAACCACCCCTGCAAGAGGGTATATTTATCTCCTAAAAAGTAGAAAGTCATATACAACTTTAAATTTTAAAAAATATATTTAGATGTTTTGGGATATCTCAAATATGATATTAACATAAAACTAACGTTTAGAGTGAGTTTTGATCAAAAGCCACCCTTATTATAAGGAAATTGAAATAAAATGTTAGCTTATGCAAAAAGTGTTTTAGCATCATATTTTTCATCCCAAGTGTATAAAACAGGCCTTCTTAGATTTTTTGACTTTATTTCTGATCAGAGCTCCCACTGCAAAGGGGTAAATTCATCCCCTATAATATATAGAATCATATGAATTTTTAGAAATCGGAAAAATATATTCATATATTTTAATACATGTCTAATACGAAATACTTTATGAATTGAATGCTTTACTACTTTACGTAGTAAAGCATTCAATTCAATTGTTCCTTTTGATAGGAGTGGTTTCACCCTTAAAAAGGGTGTTTCATTATCATATAGATTTATTTATTGCTTATTAAACATGTTTTGAAAAAATCTGTTTTTTTTTCAATTTTTAAAGTTGCATGCCCTTTCCTCACCTCTCTGTAAATCGGGTTCAGGTAACAGGGTGTCCGGAAAATACGTGTACAACGTTTGATGACAGACTCTGGGCGTCAAAATAAATCTATTAAAGCGAACTTACCTATATCCAAAATTGCTTCAATTAGCCCGCAGAGGGCGTAAAAAACGTGCAAGTTGATTTCAATAATTTTTGGTGATGAGTCTCGGGCTATAAAATGACGTTTGCTGTTGGCACAGTTATCCACTCTACTTAACCTAAAGTATTATAAACGTGACGTCATATGTACCTATATATTCGGATTTTTTATGTCATTGACTTACTGATAAATCAAATACTATTTTCTATATTTTTTTAATTATTTTTCTATTTTATATATAAATAAAATAACTCAATACAAAACATTAATTAAGCAAATGTGCAAAATGATCACCATTTTGTTGAATACACTTATTTACACATCTTAAAAAATGAACTTGAACTTTATTTAATGTCTCGGGATTATTAAGATAGTTGCTTGCATTTAAAATTCGTTGCCATAATTCTTCGCGCGTGTTCACATGAGTCTTATAAATTTCGGTTTTAAGAGCACCCCACAAAAAGAAATCACACATATTTAGGTCCGGAGAACATGGTGGCCATCGTACTGGTGCATCATTGCCTCTTCCAATCCACCTATGAGGGTATTGGTCATGAAGGTATCGTCGAACAGCCACGGAAAAATGAGATGGCGCTCCATCATGCATATACCACAGTCCCTGCCTAATTATAAGGGGCAAATTTTCCAGAAGAATTGGCAAAGTGTTTTGTAAAAAATTAAGGTAAATATTTCCATCCAATTTGTCTGGTAATATTACAGGACCAATAAGGAATCGATCGATAATACCTGCCCAAACATTTATTTTAAATTGATGTTGCTGGTGGGTTACTTTAATGGCATAAGGATTTTCATCGGCATAAACATGTTCATTGTGTAGGTTGGTAACTCCTGATCTTGTAAAGGTCGCTTCGTCAGTAAATAATATTTTCTTACTAAAATTTAGAATTGTCTCGTTCCGAATAAATTGACAAAATAGGAGCCGCTGGGGAGGATCAATGGGCAAAAGTTCTTGAACTGTTTGGATGTGATACGGGTGCAACAATTGTTCTTTTAAAATATCATTTACGGTGGGTTTAGGAACCGCCAACTCACTTTCCAACCGGCGTGTACTGATACTTGGTTCTTCTTTAACTCTTAACAAAATTTCCTCTTCGTTTTCAACAGTTCGAGTTCTTTCCATGTAAACACTAACACTTTGACGTCCTTTTCCTCCATATTTACCGTAATAGTAAAATATTTTGGAAGTTAAAAAAAGCGGCCTTAATGTTTAAACTCAAGACATCAATTTGTCAACAAAAATATTAAATGTCATAGCAACACAAAAACATAATGAAAACACCAGCAAACAATGTTTAGTAATAACCTCTTATTACAATTGATAAAATATCTTGCCCGAGCACCTAATTGAAAATGATTTTTTCTGGCAATTTTGCAAAAGATGAAAAAATCTTCCAAATACATTGTTTTACCAGAAAATGGTATCTAATTTATTAGTAAGTCAATGACATAAAAAATCAGAGGATATAGGTACATATGACGTCACGTTTATAATAATTTAGGTTAAGTAGAGTGGATAACTGTGTCAACAGCAAACGTCATTATTTTATAGCCCATCATCATCACCAAAAATTATTAAAATTGACTTGCACATTTTTAGAAAATTTAGAAAAAAACAAATTTTTGTAAAAATCTTTGGCACCCTCTGCAGGCTAATTGAAGCAATTTTGGATTTAGGTAAGTTCGCTTCAATAGAATTATTTTGACGCCTCTGTCATCAAACGTTGTACACGTATTTTCCGGACACCCTGTATATCAATGGATATATATCATGATATATATCCGATATACAGTGTGGTCCATTAAGTATGCAACAAATGGGAAATTTTTTTATTTGCAATTTGTCAGAAAATTTTATTCTTCATAAAAATTGGTGCATGGTCTCAAACTGTATTCGCAGTAGTTACTTTTATTAAAAGTTGAAAGGTATACAGGGTAGGTCAAAAAAATTTAAAACTGCAAGAGTAAAGTACCCTTATTTTAAAAAATATAACAAAATGTTATAAGGAAAAGTTGTTTAGAATTTAAAGTTATACCCAAATACCAAGTCATGGCTCTCTATTTAAATTTTTAGTTTTTTTTGGAAATTTTTGAATTTTCCCTGTATAATGCATGTTTATATTGTCCTAATTTTATATTTGTTTGAAGAACCCAAAACTAACTTACTTTTAAACAACTGTTCTTAAATTAAAACATATTTGTAAAATTAAACTGAATTTATATTTTTTTTGCCATTCGCCAACTTCAAGTTTGTTGCAAGGATATTTAATAGAACTTTAAAACTTCCTAAATATATTTTTAAGCAAGGCAGGTACTTTATTTTTAATAATATGTGTGTAAAAAACTTTTTAAAGAAAGTATAATATTTTTATATTAATTTAATATCAAAATGTTACCAGTTGAGCTAATACTAAAACAAAAAAATAGTAGATCGATATGAAAAAAAAAACAACTGAGTTCTAAGATTTTTTTTTATTAAAGTACAACTATTTTAATTCTAATCTTTTTAATAATATGTAAAAATAATGAAAAAAATGTCCGAAGACTATTGCAAGAATAAAAAAAAAATAAAAAAACAAATTAAAACTGCTTAAAACAAGAACTATCATAAGGTCTCTGTATGACTACCATCCCTTTCAATGCACCTTATTGTTCTCGCGTTAAATTCCCTTAATGTAGATGCCAACACCCCAGCAGGAATATTTCTACAATGAAATCTTATTGAAGTTTGTAGTTCTTGAACATTATTAAACGGTCTATCTTTATAAACCTGTTGCTTCAAATATCCCCACAAAAAATCCACCGGTGTCAGGTCTGGCAAACGAGGAGGCCACCCTGGATCTGTATTTCGTCCTAACCATTTATTGCCAAATTTTCTATTCAGCCATTGAGTAACATGTCTGGTAGAATGAGCAGGACATCCATTATGTATAAACCACAAATTTTGCCGTTCTTGTAACGGCATCTGATCTAAGAAATTGTCCAGTTCATTTTTCAAAAAATTTAGATAACTGTTCCCATTTAGGATTTCTGGAAAAAAGAAGGGACCTATTAGTTTATCATTTAAGATACCACACCAAACATTAGTTTTTTGGTAATATTGATTTTTGTTGTCGATAACAAAATTTGGATTTTCATCAGACCACCATCTACAATTTTGGGACGATAGTACACCATTTCTGGTAAAAGTCGACTCATCTTCGAATAGGATATGGCGATGAAAATCTCTTTGTTCTTCTATTTGACCTTGAACTCATATTAAAATATCGTATCTTAAATCATAATCCCTTTCTTGTAATGTACAAATAAATTTCGGTTTGTATGGGTAATATTTGTTTTTTTAGGATTCACTTTACAGAGGGTTTTTTAATTTCAGTATATTCAGAAATCTGTTTTGTGGACGTTTTGGGATTTTCAATAACTGTCTGAAGTACGTTTAATTGGTTTTCTTCCGTACAGACAGTTTTTATTCGTTCTTCATGGTACTTATATGACAATGATCCTGTCGCCTTAAAATGGTTTAGAATTCTACTTACAGTTGAATAATAAATTTGTTTTTTTTTTGGATGCCGTTCGTTAAAAATAACTGCAGCTTTACGCATATTTTTATAACCATCTCCACAAATTAAAACTAGTTCTGCCTTTTCACTTAAAGTTAAGAATACTCGAGGAGGCATTTCTAATTAAAAAGAAAACAGTTACTGCGAAACAAACGTCTTATGGATAAGTTTAAAAAAGCTAAAAACTGTCAAACTAGAGATAGATTTTCTTGTCAGTAATTTGTTTTTTCATGGCTCCCTGCTATTTGCTTTGCTTCAATATAAGTTCAACTTGAAGCATTTTTATATATTTTTTTATAGAAATGTAATACATTTTTTTAAAGCTTTCTATTGGCATATTATTAAAAATAAAGTACTTGCCTTGCTTAAAAATATATTTAGGGAGTTTTAAAGTTCTATTAAATATCCTTGCAACAAACTTGAAGTTGGCGAATGGCAAAAAAAATATAAATTCAGTTTAATTTTACAAGTTTTAATTTAAGAACAGTTGTTTAAAAGTAAGTAAGTTTTGGGTTCTTCAAACAAATATAAAATTAGAACAATATAAACATGCATGATACAGGGGAAATTCAAAAATTTCAAAAAAAACTAAAAATTTGAATAGAGGGCCATGACTTGGTATTTGGGTATAACTTTAAATTCTAAACAACTTTTCCTTATAACATTTTGTTATATTTTTTAAAATAAGGGTACTTTACTCTTAAGCAGTTTTAAATTTTTTGACCTACCCTGTATACCTTTCAACTTTTAATAAAAGTAACTACTGCTAATACAGTTTGAGACCATGCACCAACTTTTATGAAGAATAAAATTTTCTGACAAATTGCAAATAAAAAAGTTTCCCATTTGTTGCATACTTAATGGACCACACTGTATATCAAATGATTTTTTATGATATATATCAATACAAAAATGATTTAAAAATTATTAAGTCATTTTTGGAGTTTGTTACTGTATTTCTACTTCCCAAATGAAGATGACGTTTGAGTAGAGTTAAAATATACTCCCTAATAGTAAGTTCTAATCCATAAATGGCAATACTTCTGCCGGCATTAATGGCGTCAGTCGTGTCAGAAAAATTTCGTTACGAAAAAGTTTTTTTTTGTGTTTATTCCATTATTTTTTACAAAGAAAGTAATTGACAAAGTGCAGAAACGATTTTACTTCATTATTAATTAATTAGAAAGAATCAAATAACTTTTGTATTATAGAATATAATACAAAAGGGATATATATCAAACATTTGATATATATCGGATATATATCATTAATATCCGATATTTTGATATTTATAATAAATATCGGATATTTTCGAGCCCTGCTGTAAATTGTAAAAGAGATTCGACTAAGGTGAGTTAAGATGGGTGCAAGCTCAGGAGCACATTTTTAAGGTGATTGCTGGTAGGCCATCCAGCCCAGACGATTTTTCATGGGAAGAGAAGATCTGCTTGGCGTTAAAAATAATATCGGACATTTTATGAGAAACAGGGGCAACTGTTGGAAGAGGAAGCACATGAACTTGACATAATAGTCAATAATAAGAATATTGTTAAAAATACTAAACAAGTTTAAAAATCAGTATTAATAATTGTTTCTACCATTAATTTTAATTTCTGTGACCAGCTCTTATTTTACATAATTCTTGTACAGGATCATCAGACAAGGACTGCACTGGGCCAGATTTGTCGCTTTCCTTGTATTAAAAAAATAAAATAGTCATTTTTTACATTTTTCCCGTAGAAAGAATACTTAAAAAAATATTTGAATTGAAACAAAATAAATATGACGTAAAATTATTATTTTAATTTCTCATATGAATTAAATTAATTATGTAGTTAAACATTAATATAAGGTAGTAGTTATTTAAAAAAATAACGTCCGTGGTGGCACTACCGCGTTGTCTAAAAGGTGCTGTGCAACATCTGCATGTTTCAGTGCTTGGACAACGTTGACGGAACAACTGGGAAGTGATGGGTTAAACACCGGAAAACCCGGCACTCACGGTACTTTAGTACTTAGGTTTATATATGTATATATAATCCGTAGGATATAATATACATATATAATAATCCTTTGTGAGCTGTCATAAAGATAAAAAAAAAATAGAATCCTTTTTATTGAAACATATTTAAAAAAAAATAATACGCTGATTGATTCGAACTAATAAATAAGGTTATCCATTAAGAAAATGGTAATTTCATATCGTAGCTGTTTTGTTTTAATTCAAATAGTTTTTTAAGTATTCTTTGGGATTCTGCTAGAAAAATACACAAAATGGTAAGTTAACATTTATTTTTAAATATGAGGAAAGGCAGGAATATGGCCCTGTTCAGTTCTTGTTGGATAATTAGGTCCAATATACATAAATTGACAAGTGACACTCTCGTTTAAACAGGTTATTTAATAATGCAAATACATTTCCTAATACTATTTTTTTTTAAGTCAAGTACTGTCTTTGCTCTTTTAGGAACAAATTAATTTGTTTACGACGAGGCTTTTAATATAAATAGTTTTTAATTACTCAACATTTTATGAACAGTTATTGTAGTTTTGGATGTTTTTATTCTATTGTTTCTGTTTTTATATTTTTATGTTTTAGCTGTTTTACTGCTGTTGTGTGCTGGCATTGTACTTGTTAATTGTGTGTTGTGTTTGAATATTTTATTTAGTGGTTTTAGTTGTAGTTGGTATGAAGGGTAGTTGCTTTTTTTTTCTTTGGCGAAAGCAATAAAATGTTTGATTTTGGGAACGAATCGCCAGTCGAGAGTTTAATGGTTCAATAGATTTCTAAGCATTATAGGTACGAGAGCATCCAACGAGGATGAAATACAGCTATATTCGTGGTTTTCCTTATATTAAAAAAAAGAGTTAAATAGTCATCTCCTATAGTTTTCCCCTAGAACCCTAAAAAATACTTAAGTACATGATTTGAATTGAAAAAACCATATTATACCATACCATACCAACCATACCATATTATCATATTTATCTGTTTTATATCCTAAAGTATATCCATTTAGTGTGGCTATTATAGAAAAAAATCCCATTTTTTCTTAATATTTACTGCTACTACTATTTGTTATATTAAATAAAAAATAAACGCAGCCAGTCATTACAGAATATTTTTGTTAGTATTTGGGTTAATTTTTCAAAATGGCAATATTTCAGAAACACAACTGTGTTTCAAAATCTTTGGCTGGATCGATTCAATATTAAGAGTTATTTTAATATTAATTAAAATAGTAACCAAAAACATTTACTAACAGGTATGGCGTTACCTGTCCGTGATTCATAGGGAAAATATGTTAGTTTGGTTCTAAACTCAATTCGATAAGAAAAAACAAATCAAAGTGCAGATACAAGTAAATGCCCTCGTTTTATGTTCTGGCTGAGTTGTTCTTGTTAAAGTTTTGATTCTTTAAGATCTTCAGCTCTATATACAAGGTGTCCCAGAATTTGTGGGCAATCTCTTGGAATCTAATAGAAACCCTAAAAATATTATGACAAGTTCCCATAAACTTTTTTCCTATGACTCTCCCCTACGAAGATACAGGTACATAACGGACGCCCCTGGAAATCGTTTTGTTTAAATAGCTTTTAAAATACTAGGCCTAATTTAATATTTTTTTAATATGATGGTTATTGATAAGTCTTCTTAAAATGAATCCATTAATCATATTTGGCTTATTTAGTTTGCCAGGGACGGACTAGCTTTGACACAATAATAGCAATTTTTTAACACCCTGTATGATAAAGGCTCAACAATATTATTTTTGGAAAGCTTTAACCTGAAACTAAAAAAAAGGAATTCTGTTTACGAGAAATAAAATATCATGGTTGGTATTTTTTTTACATTATACAGGGTGGAAATTTCAGGATCATGTAAATATTATATAAGAAATCCGGATCACCGATCCTATTTTTAAAAGGTAATCGATTCCAGCCTTCGGATCCTTAAAAAGGATTCGATTCCTACCCAGCTCTGCATTAGGGCTTGTTTCTTTTCACATAATTAAATTTATGCAGTACACATTACTTTATACATATATTAATCCTTTTCTAACTATGATAGTTAATGCTTGGTATACAGTACACATTACTTTATATAAAACCTAGTCTAAGTAGTTAATGCTTGATTATTCTCCCTCATACTAGTGATTGCTCCATTCGGTGGTAACCAGGCTAAATCAAACTGCTCATAAAACCACATTTTCATTTCAGATAATTCGGATCTCATCGCCTGTACTGTACTTTACAAAGATGGAACAAAAATGCGGCGGTTTTTGGTTATCGATATAATGCAGTTAATTCTGGTCGAACCTGATAACAAAAGGTATGTACATAAGTTTTTATTGATAATCAAAACTTTTATTCCTTAGTATAAATTTTATGTTGGTCGAATATAAAACCCCGGCTTTAACTTGATTGTTTTACATAAATTCGGATTGTATTTTTTTTAACAGTTTGGACTCGGCAATGTTATAATTCGCCGAACACCATTGCAGTCCATTTATTAAGAATTTAAATATATTTTTTCTTTATTAAACTAGGGGTAGTTTTTTCATTTTTGGGTATGTATATGTCAAGATTAAAGTTCGAAATTGGCTAAACTCGACATTACCCGGATAATATAGAGAGAGTAGGGTTAGTTCTGATTATATAAATCTCGGCATTAACTGGGTAATGTTGAAATTAACCTGATTTTGAACATTAATCGTAAGTAACTATGGAGGACTACAGAAATTAAGTAGTATAGGATTCAACTCAAAATTATAGTCATAGTCATTATTCACGAATATGCCAAAACAGTCTAATAAAGATTTTTTTCGGAATTCACAAATTTTATGAATAAAAATTAATTGTGGCACATTTCGGTAAAAGATTGAGAATTTTGTAAAAGATCTTATAGCCCCTTGGTATATCAAACATTTAATAATACAACTCGACATACACTGCAACGCAAAATTAAGGGATATCGTTTTTAAACAGTGATTTTAAAGTTAAATAATTTGGGAATTAACAAAGTATTTTTAATTATTTTTGTTTTAGATCAAAGGTAGATCATTATATTTTTAAATTACTTATGGAAAAGCTTTTTATTACAACGAAGTTTTATTGTACAGGATAAAATAAAGAAGTATGTTTTATGGGCGGTTTTCAATTTCACGTATAGGAAATGGGTGACACCAGTCAAACTTCGGTTTTTCATTAGTGTGCAAAACCAGTGGTTTATCTATCAAATAGATTTTGAAATTTGTCTCTAACTCTAATAGTTTCGAAAGTATACAATTTTTTTGCGATGTCGATTTTCACTTTAAATATTATAATGTTGACCAGTTTAGCCACAAAGTAATTACTATTACCTTACATACTTATGACAGTTTACACTCTGAGATACATTAAAGCGGGTTGCAACTTTAGTCTGACGCATACGAGCATCTAACAAACCCGGAGCTCTACTTACTTCTTTTGGACTTAAATAACGTCTAGACATTTTAAATAAAAAAACTATTCGTATTAAAGTAGCGATCTTATTCGAATCAATTGACAAACTGTTACCAGTATGTAAAGTAACCATAGTAATCCCTTTGTGGCTAAACTGGTCAACATTATGATATTTAAAGTAAAAATGGACATTGTATAGGAAAAAATTGCATATTTTTGAAACTATTAGGAGTTAGAGACAAATTTCAAAAACTATCTAGTAGATAAACCACTGGCCTTGCACACTAAGTTTGTCTGGTGTCACTTATTTTCCATACGTGACATTGAAAACCGCCTATAAAACATACTTCTTTATTTCACCCTGTACAATTCAACTACGTTGTAATAAAAAGCTTCCCCATGTATAATTCAAAAATATATTGATGTACCTTTGATCTAAAACAAAAATAATTTAAAATGGTTTGTTAGTTTTCAAATTATTAAACTTTAAAATCACTGTTAAAAAAAACGATATCCCTTAATTTTGCTTTGCAGTGTTTATTCTTGTTAACCTTTTTTTATATTTGATACAGTTGAAGGGCGTTATTTAAATGTCTAATAATATGTTTTTTCGCGGGTCCATGCCAGAATATACTTATTGAGGATAGCCTTGCTGCTCGGCAATGCGAACAGCGTGCGAGAGAAAAAACGCTAATAGGTCTAATCCATTTCTGGCTCTGCGTGCTGATTGGTTAGAGGTGTATGTACCCCTCTCTGCGGACAAATCAGCATTTGGAGCGAGAGACAAATGAATTAGATTAGATTAAATTCCAGTTTACCTAGGGCTGAGACCAGTAGAGCTTAATCCTTTTGATATTTTTCATATCTGTGATGAGTTAGTATTCCCTCCTCAAGGGCCGAATGGCTAAATCTCCATAATAATAATAATTATACGTCTGTTATTAAATTCTCATTCAACAGCATAATCTTAGGAAGTTCTAACACTTTTTATGTTACTTTTAGAAAATTATATTTTTTTTAATCTTCGTTAAACATATATTCTTTAAATTTAAGTAGTGTATCTTATTGTGCCATTTTTTAAAGGGGTATTTAATATTCCGCTTATACTTTTGTACTATTTTTATACATAATAAAATTGTTTATAGCAACCCTAGCACCTATATGAACAACAACTACATCATATTGTGACATCTTTTGAAAATGGGGTTTATATAAAAACAATGCCCGTTTTTAAAGCATTGCAATTCCACTACTTCCTCTAGTTTTCCATAACCGTAACATATACACTTAATTTTAAAAAACTAAATAAGCCAAGTCTATCTTTAACGCTTTTTGTAGTAAGGCTAGTCGATTTAAAACAAAATCTATATCAAATATCAATAATAAAAATAAATCGGTATAGTCGATATACGGATAAGTTCGAGCCCTAGTATCTCTCATTCATTTATTCAATACCGGTACTTGATGCACTTCATTCAAAAAATATTTTTTATAGGTTAGGATGGGGAGTAGCTAAACTTGTAGGTTTTCTTCAAGACATCGAGGTGACAGGAGATAAAGATGATTCTAGATGTTTACACATAACAATTCACAGGCCAATCTCAGGTGCAACGACTAATAGAATACCACTGCTTAGTGCTAAGTTTTTATTTGATGATAATATTAGATGTATGGCTGCAAAACAAAGATTGACAAAGGTAACCAATTTTTAATTCTTAAAGTGTATTATGCGTATATTAAATAGTTTGCCGCGTTAAAATACCGCTTCCTGTGAGATCAACGACGCCGAGCACGGTTAGTAACTGGATGGGCGACCGCCAGTGAACACCGTGTGTTAATATGGATGGTTCGTAATCCACGTTAAACTGTAGTCCCATCCAAATGACATTACCCAGACGTTAATGAGAGAAAGGGTGATTCAGACATAGTAGTCATTTGTATAGCCTACGTGGTGGCACTACCGTGTTGTCTAAAAGGGGCCGTGAAATACAAAATTTGCATGTTTTGGTACTTGGACAACGTTGACATCTAAAAACATGAGCTAAACATCCAAAACCCTGGCACCCACGGTATCTAGCATCCTTAAGTTGAGATAAAATACTAATTCGTCTGGTCTTAGTTTGTCACTCTACTAGTTAATAAATATTTTTTTTAGAGTGTGAAATTTTTATTTAAGTGTAATAGAACGTGCAAGTATGTCAATTATATACAGTCCAGTGTGGTTTTTTATTCCCCACTTCACGAAAAAGAAAAAAACAATTACTGTGACTTTTACTAGGTTAGTGAAAGGTGAAACAGTAATTGTTTTTGTTTCTTTTTCGTACAGTAGTGATTAGGATGGACTTTTGATAGTTTCTGTATTTTTTTTAATTTGAAGCAGTGCTACTATAGCTAATATATTTTGTTACTGAAATGATAAGGACCGCAATGTAGCGCTAATATTGGACTTTACAACTCCTTAAACTGTTGACACTAGAGATATACAAATACC
This sequence comes from Listronotus oregonensis, assembly GCA_019359885.1. Lineage (NCBI taxonomy): Eukaryota > Metazoa > Arthropoda > Insecta > Coleoptera > Curculionidae > Listronotus > Listronotus oregonensis. Next base: position 39,674 of record JAHBCN010001650.1, on the reverse strand, counting down.
GATATTGATATCGGTATATCGGCAGCTCTTTCCAATTATTGATATCGAATTATATAGGTAAAAACAATATTAAACAAGTTCCTCTTAAAAATATCCGAAGCAGTTCTTAAACAAAATGTAAAAAAAACTATTTTGATGACTCATAACTTTGTATTAGTATTAGTCGTAGAAAGGAGTGGCAGTAAGAAAAAAGTTTCGTATTTTAATAAGTTCTTCTGGGTCGCCTGGAAAGTTTCTAGAAAATTGAATCACTCCGGTCCCGGTCCTGAGGTATATCAACTGAGTGTACACAGCCCTATTGACCCCAATGAACTGGCAGGTTGTCTCACGGCACAGTCGCTAGACCCCTGGACCAGAATCGAAGTGGTCCCATTCTCCAGGCGCCGTAAACCCAACAAGAACTTATTAAAACATAAATCCGCCACAAAACTGTTGAACATATTTACAAAATTTTCGTAACTAATTTTCCTTCAAAATAGCAATAAACAAGAAAAGTCAAAAGAATTTAAAATTTTTCTATGATTTTTTTGGACCCTTTAGACTTTTCTGAGGACTATATACTGGCGAAAAAAGCTTTAATGAAATATCATTAGAAATTTCGTTAAATTCGGTTTAATGATTTTTGCACAATTTTGCAATCCAATTTTCTTTGAAAATATGGACAACATTTCGGATTGGGAATATAGTCTATTCCACCACATTTTTTTTATAGATCTTCTTTAAATTGCCCTACTGATAATATAAATGCATGTTGTCATGGTGCCACCTAGTACCATATTTTTAAACAATTGCAAGGAATTGTTAATTTTTAACCGGACAAATTTTTTCTTATTTTTTATTAAAACACATATAAAAAAGGTCCCATGACTTTTTACGATAAAGTTAATCTTTTTGGAGATATGAAATTTTAAAGTTCGAAAAATCTCAAATTTGGGTACCTTTGACCCATGAAAAATATATATTAAAAATAAAATAAAACATAAAAACAAATATATTTTTTTTATTCTTTATACAATAGTTAATAATATTCTTAATTGATATTTAAAAAGAAGTTATTGTTTATACAGGTTTTTGATTGTTTATTTCGCGCGCTTACAAGTAAAATAAAGTTCCAATTAGTTTTGTAAAATTGATCTCAGGAAAAAAAAAACTTATAAAAACAAATTGTAGATAATTAAACTATTAATAACATTGCTTTTTTTAACAATTTTGATAAAGTTACTAGTTTTTAAGATAAAAGATAAATAATAATGACGGGCCGATGCAGCGTATGAGGCAGAGAGATACTTAAAGGTAAGGGACGCATACTTGTGAGCTCGCTTGCTTTATAAACAATTAAAAAACCTGTATAAACAATAAACATTTTTTAAATCACAATTAAGGATATTATTAACTGTTGTATAAAGAATTATATATATATATATTATATATATATATATATATATATATATATATATATATATATATATATATATATATATATATATATATTATATATATAACTAATATATATATATATACATATATCGAACTTTCAAAAATTTATGTCTCCAAAAATATTAATTCTATCGTAAAAAGTCATTGGCCTTTTTTTTATTTGTATTTCAATAGAGAATATGAAAAAAAATCGAGTAAAAAACACAATTTTTTGCAATTGTTTAAACAATTTTGGTTTAAACAATAGGGCACCAGGTGGCGTCATGGTAACATGCATTTATATCATCAGAAGGGCAACTTAAAGGGGATCGTATAAAAAATTGAGGTGGAGTAGTTTTCGGCTAATATGGGATTTAGACATTTAGTAATAACATAACTTTAATTAGGATTTTGTCTTTTAAATTTTCTTTTGGACGCCTTCATCCTCATAAATTATTTAAAGTTATAAACTTATTTTTTTCGTTGTTGAATTAATATTTTTTAAATATTTTTTGTTTAAACTAGCTATGTTGCAGATGTTTATGCGGATTCGTATCTTTTTTTTTACAAGAAACTTAGGCTCCCATCCTCCACTAAGGAATTAAATTGGTAATAAAAATTATTAAATTAATCCTATTCTTGATATTTTACTTCTGCACCCATATAGTTTCTTGTAAAAAAAACAAGATCCACATCCGCTTCCGCAACATCCCTAGTTTAAACAAATGTAAAATTAATATTTTTGCCCTAAAATTATTTTATTAGTAGAACATAGATAAAAATAAGACAATAATTTTATATAATTCAAGTGCAAAAAGTTGATATTTGCTATTGTTTATAGATTCGCCCTAAAGACCTGTCCCTTTTGATACTTTGTATCTTGGCAGCCAATCGACCGATTGACAATTTCGACCCAAAGAATCTTCTTTTCGATTTCTTTCAATTTATATTTTCAGTAAAATTTCCAATTCCCATATTCTAAACTCTACCCATGTGCAAATATTGTCAATTTTTTGAAACAAAATTGGTTTGCAAAATTATTGTGCAAAAACTATTAAGCCAATTAAAATTAACGTTTTTTTCTGGTTATTTAACAAAGGTTCTGAAACTTTCTGAGTACAGTTTTGTAATGATCTAATTATATTTTTTTGTCCATATTTTTTTTAAATATGTTTTATAATGCTTAGTGTTAGATGAAAGAACAGTGTAATAAATTAAAGAATTATTTCCGACTCTTTAGTGCAGATATTTTTTAAAAATCCATTATTTAAAGAATTTAGGTTTTTAACACGTTTTTTACAGTTAGGATATGTTGCCTAAATAAATTAATTACTAAAGTATTGTTTTATTTTTAGGGTCGGATTAAAGCCAGACAAAAGAAAATGCAACATATCGCCCGTCTTCTAGAAATTCCTGGTCAATCAGGACCACCAAGTCCAGCGTTTACAGGACAGGGACTCTACGGAACTAGGATTACAGGAAGAAACCTACGAGAGAATAGACCTTTGTTTAGTTCAAATAGAGTACCTGGTTTTGCAGCGCCGAAACGAGAAAGTTCACCGGGAGTTTTACATAGAGCTGATGAGTCTAGAAGACATAGAGATGGTTAGTGTAGCATTTTAATATTGCGTTACTTTTTTTTGTATTAAGTTGCTTAATTTTAAGTGGATTGGTGCAACCAGTTTTCAACTAGATTACATAATCACAATTGTATTTGCTTTCGACGTCCGACATCGTTTCATGCTTAGCTAAAGTGTGGGACAATAATAGATAATAGGATACAGTGGTAAAAAATCGGGGTAATCCGAATTGCTGGCCAAATGAGCAGGTACAAACTATTTTCCAGTTTATGTACATTTGCGGTCCAAAAATATTTGGAATAAATTTAATTTGATTAAGCTATGGCAGAATTGTGCCCAAAACGGAAAAGTTTACTGTTTCTACTCTTAGTGATTTATCACATCTGAAATATATTTGGGGAAAATAAAAAGCCGCTTTAACTAACCAGAACTAACCATGACCGACCAGAACGGGGCTTTGAATTTGTGTAAATTATCCCTAAGTAGAAGTTATTAACAAAATTTTAATAATTTTCATTATGGTATTTATCGCGTCTGAAATATAATTGGGGAAAATAAAAAGCCGCTATAACTAACCAGAACTAACCATGACAGACCAGAACTGAGGGTTTTTAAATTTGTCTAAATCAGCGTTTCTCAAAGTATGTTCCGAGGAACCCTGGGGTTCCGCACGACTTCGGCAAGGGTTCCGCGAAAAAATGATTCTCTGAGTCCAGAATCCTGACTGCATTTTCGACTTATGTATTACCGAAAAATAAGTATCGCATGCAATAGGCTGGACGCGGAGCCCGATATGAGACCACAACTTTCATCAATAAGACCCAGTGGCAGCTGGATTTTCAATTTTTTTTATTTAAAAAGTGAGACATGAGATCCACACTAAATTTACCAGATGCTATTGGCCTTAAGGGGAACACTGGTTAAAAAAAAAATTGAAATTTGCTAGTAAATAATCGGACTATCAGAAGCAAATCCTCTATTTATATTTTTTTCGTGAATTTGATCAAATGTTATCGTCTAAACTCATATTTCGCTAAATTATCTATGTTTTTCTTATGCCTGGGGAGTGGCGCCTTCTACAACACTTAGCATTCTTGACTTCATTCAGAGAAGAGCTGTTTGTCTTATTAGTGATCCCACACTTACAGAAAAGCTTTCTTCCGTTGCCCACCGACGGGCTGTAAGGTATCTGTCACTCTTTTAAAGGTATTTTCATGGCTCCGAAGAGTTGGCGAGTATAATTCCTCCTGTGGCAGCTCCCAGCAGAGCAACACGTAGTGCCACTTTTATACATCCTTTTACAGTCCAACCTAAGAGGCCCCCAACTTCCAACTTTGTTTGTTCCTTTATCCCTCTCCAGACTATGGTACCTGCTACACGCAGAAGTTTTACCTTTTTTCCAGATCTCCAAATATTTAAGTCTCGTGCGAGTAAACTCCCTCTTACCATACTACAGACAGCCATGGTACAGTACAGCCACAGTCTTTGTGGACTGTCCCAAGATAAAAAAAATTGTGTGAAGAGTGAAAATAGTTGCATTCCTTATCTATCTATGTATAAAAGTATCCTTTTTATTATTTCATGTTCAAATTCCTTTTAGGTTCTTTTATAAAATATTTTTAAGTGTATTACACATTTATTTTGTAAAAAATAAATTATAACGATATTAGGAGTCTATCGATTTCCATAATTGAAAATGCAAAAATATTTATTTGTGCAGCATTAAGAGGGTTCCATGTTTATTTTTCCTGTTAAAAAGGGTTCCATATGTGAAAAAGTTTGAGAAACGCTGGTCTAAATTATCCCTACGGAGAAGTTATTAACAAAATTTTAATAATTTTCAATATGGTATTTATTGCCTGAAAATTTTATTAAACTCTAACCCTTATTTTTGGGGCCGCAATTGTCTTAGACCGCAAAAATCGTTTATAATAGATCAATATAGAATTGTTCTCGGTAAATTCTGGTTTAGGATAAAATTTAAAAATGTATACATTTGAATTTAGTGAGTGCTTCACGGAAGAGTATATTCTATTATGTTCTTAATTCGCTTTATCCGAAGCGATGCTGGCTAAATCTAAGCTATAAAAATGTGTGTGTGTGTGTACCGTTATTTTACCTCCTGATCTTGGCACACTGTAATGCGCCATGCCAAGTTCGGGCTTGGCGCATGCAGTGTATATATTACAAGAAATGTTTCAGGATATTTTCCCCCTATCATAACTTCGTTATCATTCCATACAAAACAATGAGATTTGGTATGTAAATTCACATAAGTATTCTTATTACTTGTGAAAAAATATTGAGAATGTTATGTCAAATGGTTTCTGAAAAATTCGATTTTAAAAATCGCCCATTTTACTGACTAACTCACTAGCACACTTATTGATTGACTCATTAAAATTATGGGACTCTTCACAAGAAAGTAGAAATATAAAATTTGGTGTGTATGAAGATTTTAGGAGGGGCGGTAATATCGTATATTTAAGGGAGGTATTTTAGAAGTTTGCAATCTGATTGAACCTGAATTTCTGAGATCATAACTGTCTTAGAATTTGAAATTTCGGCAGGATTTTATTTACTAAACAAAGAAAATTTCCCATCAGACTCCAAATCAGGAGCCATTTAAGGGACATTAAAATGAGTAATTTTCGTACTTAATATTCAGTCTAAAGGTTAGGTTCTATCTACAGAGCAAGGTATACTAAAAACAGGCGTGTGATCCCTCCCCATTTTTTTTCAATTATTAAACTCAGAAAAAAATAAATTCCACCAAAACACCTGTGTAAAATAAGGTCCAAGTTCATGTCCAAAAATCTCGGGCTCTAATACTAGTGTGATCTAAAATTAGGTCAAGTTCTGTCCAACAAAATTGGTTTCACTCTTTTTTGACTTGGCTAGTTTTTAAAAGGGTTGAGATGATTAAAATCAATTGATTATAATTACGATTAAATTCATGATTTTAATCAGTATGATTAAAAAAAATCATGATCAATTTCAAAAAGAGTTTTAAAATTTAAACACTTGAAATGTATGTGTTCATACAAAAAATAAAACCCAGGCGCATTTTTATGTGGTGTTATTTATTATTTTATTATAATAATCGTAAAGAACGGCTGGTTATTACAAAAATAAATCTTTTAAAATAATAAAAACTAATAACATAAACAAAACCAAAATTTTAAAAAACCTAAGTGTTATAATGCTTAAATCAAAATACTAGTTTAGCTGCTGCCTCACTGCCAAGTCTGTTTCTTATATCTAAATGTACGAGTCCATAAGCTGAAAACATCCTTTTAATATCAGCAGACAATGCACAGGCACACAAAATAGAAATCACTATAGGAAGCACTTGCTTAATTTCTGAAACATCTTCTTGAGATCTCCAACACTGTACTGCTGTTACATTTTTGACTATCTCCGACTCCGACTTAGCTTCCAACTTAATAAGTAATGGTAATAATCCTTTGTCGGCAAAATATTTGGAAACCATGTATAGCATTTCTTTTTTCTTTAGCTTGTAATGAATATTCTTTTTTGTTTATTGTAGGATCCAAAATATACGCCAAAAAGTAAAAAAAACATATCTGATCTTTAATAATTGATATTGACGCAAGCTTCTTTCTTCTTTAAATTTAAAACTGTCAAAAATATTCAGTAACTTTTACCATATGTAAACTGCTTAAGATAAAAATGCACCTTTTTGTTGCATTGCAACCAGTGCTGTAGAAATTGGTTTTAGCAACTGTAGAAAATCTTCAGCCATCCTTTTAATACATATATCTGAAACTTTTTTTAAAAAATCACTGGATCAATTTGATCTTTATGCTCTTGACATATTAATAACAATTTTGGCCACTCATTTATATAGATCTGAGGGATGCGCGATGTTCAAATTTCTGCCAGTTATCATATTAAAAACCAGTTTTTTAATAAATTGTTATTTTATCAACCCTGGTTATAAACTGATCCAACTGTAGTAATGAAAAAAACTGTCTGTAATAATGAGAAAAGAACATTTATTATTAAAGACACAGTAAAAAATTTGCCAAGTCAAAAAAGAGTGGAACAACATTGTGGACAGAACTAATTAGGTTTAATTTTAGCCAAGTTTACATATACAAAATTTACCCAAAATAAAACAATCCTTTAGTCTTAGAGATCGTTCCAGTCTATTTGTATTCACTGTATCTATTAACCGTTGCAGGTGATAGTCCTAACCGATTATCCAACCTTAGAAAGGAGTCCAACCCAAGCACGTCAAGCAATAATGGCAAAAAAGAAGGTCGCTCTAGAGACAGTTCAACAAGTCGAACCAAATCGCGGGAAGGCTCACCTAGAATGCCCAGACCGAGGTCAGAAGAGATACCATTGGAGCTAATGAAGAAAGCTTCTAATACATTAATTGACATGGCTCCAAAAATAAGTATCTTATCAAGGCCCCAAACACCCAGGACAGAAACCGAATCAACAAGCTCGAATATATCGGGTGTAGCAAACTTAACTATTGGTGATCCCAACAAACTAAAGGAGGAAAACAGTCTAACGGCCACGGTGATATCAGAAGAAACGTCATTTATAGGGGAGGGGGAAAGTAGCGGGTTGGAAACTGTATAGTCGAGGGATTATGTATAGTTTATGTTTTTAAAAAGATTTTATTTATTAAATTCAAGAATATTGTCTGATTAAGCTTTTACTTATTTTTTATTTTTAATAAATGAAAGTACCTAATTAATTTTATAAATTGATAATATTGTTATTGATATGATCTAGTTATCTGTAATAAATCGAAAGCCACATTCACCGTTTTATTTTTTTTTTATAAATAATTTTTAAACACCTGCGCCAGGCCAACTTTCGGCCTGACTCATGCAGTGTGTATCTGATTTAAAGGTTTTAGAGGGTTGTAATACCATAGCACCCAGACCTCAGTAGATTCTTTGTGCTTTCTCTTGAAGGCGGGAGATTTATTGCGTCGTCTAACCTGATTTAATAGAGTTAATGAGTGTTAATCTTTATGTGGAATCTCCCTAATTTTGAGTAATAGAGGTCAGCTTGGCGTTCCGTTCAAATGTGAGGGCGGGACAATCGCAAAGAATATGTTTCACGGTCTCATTTTCTTGTTCACAGTCTCTATGTATTTCTGTATTAATTAAACCCAGGTGTCCTCGTAGCCCGCATTGGCCAGTTAGAATAGTCCGGGAGGCCACCGCAAAAAACCAAGCCTATAAGAGAACCGCATGAAAATTTTTTTTATATTACTATGAACTCTAGTCAATTCTAAGCCGTACTGCTGCCTTGGCCCAGCGGGTTCAAATTGCATTTTGTTTATCTGAAAAAAACTTGTGAAAAATCGTTTTTTTTAAATACCTATAACTCGAAAACTACTGATTTTAGGAAAAAATGGTATATAGTCAAAATTAATGGTCTAATAAAACTACGTTAGTTTTTTTAATATAATTTTTTTTGTAGCCCTTTTAGTTTTTGAGATATTAACGATTTATATTTAAAATAAAAACTCAAATATCTAAAAAAACTTGAAGAGTTACAAAAAATGTAATAGGCAAAAATATGTCTTTTGGTTAGCTCTATAAAAATGGTTTTATACACATCTTTAATAAAATAAGTAATATAGGAGGTATAAGCAAAAAAATGATTTTGGTGATTATCATTAATAATATTTTATTGGCCTGGTAGCACGGATATTTTATTTAATTTTTTTGATCCAATAACTGTACCCATACCTATCCACTTAAAACTTTAACTAAAATAAAATTTAAATTTTATTTAATTGAAAAAAATAATAATAAGTGCCTCCCCTATCTGGTTGCTATATACCTGGCAAGATGCTTAACATTTCTCATATCTTCTATGCTTTTATGTGTATAGCTCATTGTTTAAATATTTTTATTATCGATTTAAATAATAATATTATTCATTTATATAATCTTGAGAAAATTTTAATGATATTTTTAAAATGAAAAAATTATTTTTATGGTGTATTTATTTTTTTTTTTAGTTGAATTAATGTTTAAACTTTACTTTAATCATATTTCAAAGTAGTGAATAAATGGCTAAATACCATGATTTAAATAAGAATGGCTTTAAGCCTAGAAGAAGTAGATAGCTTAATAAGAGAAATGTTTTAGACTTGCCCTTTTTTGATATTGTACGCAGTGTATATATAACACAAAAGGTTTTAGCGTATTTTCCCCCTATCACAACTTTTTACTACTGACTGATTGACTCACTCTCTTATTCATAGACTCATCAAAATTATGGGCCTCTTACCGATGAAGTAGACACTTGAAATATAGTATGCAAGTAGGGTTTAGGACACAAGTAAAAGAAAAATTCTGATAATGGACATTTTTACTTAAAACGCCCAGAAACAGGGACAGTAATATCGTACAGGGTGATTCCTAAGTTGACGCTTTTTTTTAACTGTGTATAAAACTCGTTAAAATAAGCAACTTTTTTAAATAACATTTTTTCAAAAACCCAAAAATAACAAAGCTACATACATTTATTTGAAAGTGTGGCTTGTGCGGGACTGAGCATAAACAAATAGTTTATTTCTTATTTACACTTGTTTTTTGCCTCCTTAATCACACGGTATGACTCAGTCGCTTGGCTCAGTTGCTTTAACCTGACAAGCCAAGAATTAATTTTAATTTTAAATCATCGTTAAACCGCGAAAATGGCACAATCTAAACACAATAAATACGTGGATATGTTCCTTATTTATGGAAAGTGTCGTTAATCTGCAAACGTTGCTTCGAGATTGTACGCGCGACGGTTGCCCTTGCGGGCTTATTCTGGACCCAAGTACTCGGGTAATTGCAAGTCAGGTCGGTTTAAGTATAAAAAAAGTGTGGAAAACATTGCGGGAAAATCACGTTCAACGTTTCTAAGCAGCACAGCCCAAAGATTTCTTGGGAGCTGACAACTTACTTAAGACAGGACCGTATTCGCCACAATAAATGAATGTAAGTTCCTTATTTTTTAGTATAAAGTTACTTAAAAAAGTTGTTTATTTTAATGACTTCTATATACAATTTAAAAAAAAAGCGTAACCCTGTATATTTAGAGGATATTTTAAAAGTTTGCAATCTGATTGAACCTAAGTTTTTAAGGTCATAATTATTTTATTCCATTCATTGAATTCAGAAAAAAGAAGAGATCGTACCAAAAACACCTATGTAAATAAAATAAGGGCCAAGTTCCTATCCAAAAATCTCGTCCTCTTATGTACAGAGATCTAAAATTACAAGTTATTTTTTGATCTGGCAAGTTTTTTACTAATTTTTTTATATTAATGACTGGCAAAATGTCGTAGCAACGACCTGTTTTCGACTGGCAAAACTCTTACCTGCACTTGCCTGGACAAAACCAACATGATGGTTTCTTAGCGACAAAATTTTGTTAGATTATAGAAAAATAGTATAATATATTATGCACTGCGCTCCGCCTCGCAACTGCAAAGATGCACTTTTAGTCCGTATGATATATATACTATTTTTTTTCTCCAACCAAGTCAAAATTAATACATTTAGTTATTCAAAAGAGCTTAAATGCAATTGCTTTTAATCCTAGGATTAAAAGTAGCACTTTTAATCCTAGGATTAAAAGTGTTGCTAAGCCACAAGCACATTTTTGTAAGGTATGAGAATTGATAGCTTTTGCACCTGAAAATAATACAAAAATGTCAACATTTTTTGCGGTTGGAGAAAAAACTATTGTCAGTCTGACAATAAAAACTGTGCTTCTAGCTAAAATTTGGCTTGTCGAATATCATTTGATAAAAAAAATTTCTAGGCAAAATATTCTTGTTTTATTCAAGTTTGTTGCTTTTATGGCAATTTCGTTCATGACATTTTTTACAAAACCACTCGCCTCACGGCTCGTGGTTTTGTTGTAAATGTCATTCAGGAAATTGCCAAGCGACAAACTTTCATACAATCGAAATATTTTGCCGACAAATTTTTTTCTTTTATAATATCATACACGAAAAACTGTCTGTATTAATAAAAAAAATCTTTCTTTCTAAATTTAGTTATACCTAAAGTAAATAAGATTTTATAATATAGTATTTATTACTTTATAGGATAAATTTACTAATTACGTTTCTTTAATGATTATTTTTAATAAAAAATATTTCTGCTTTTAGAAAATTTAACAAAATTATCTAGGAATTTTCGTTAGGTTGGCACAAATACAACTTTTTAAATTTAAATTGCGTAAAAATAAAGTTAACATTAACCGCGTTTATTTTTTTTGTGTTCAAAAGAGGATTTTGTTAACTACCTCATTGACAAATCCAAATTTAGGAAATTACGCTTCTGCCTAACTCGTGGTAATTTATCTATCTATCTAACACCTTACAGTAAAGGAGCAGGGGTTCGTATGCACCTAAGGCTAATGCGCATTTTCTAAAAGATTAAAATATTGCCCTTACTTGGAGTAATTGCTTTTTTAAAGGATTTTTTCAATTTCTCTATTACTATTTTTTCTTGTATTTAACTTAATCCTATGATAGTAAAAGCAATTTAAATTTAAAATCTGGCGCCCTTCAGTTTCACCAATTACAGTTTGTTTAAAATTGGACTCTTAACATTGGGATCTCAGAAAAAGTGGGAGATACGAGAAAGTTTAAATTGGGGCAAAGTTGCGTATGGGTCCAATAATACACCGTTGAAAAATTGAAGTTTTCTTTTGTACTTTTGGAAATATGGCGGAAAAACTGAAATTTGCGATTTTCGATTTATTTTTTACGAGTTTATTTAAAAAAATAAAAATACATTCCTATTGGGACTTTTTACACTTCATCTATATGCGAAGTCAAAAATTTTTACGACTTTTTGTTTTCGCTAAACCATCATCAACTTTTTTTTTTTAAATACTGCCCTCGATTGTTAATTTTATTTTTTTAAAGTAGTATTAATTCTTATTACAATGATGTATAACACTTGATATTTTTCTGTGAAATAAACATATTTTCCATAAGAGGCAATAAGATAGACAAGAAACTCACATGATTTCTTATAATATAATAAATATTAAGTGTTATACATTTTTGTAATTGGGATAATTAGGGGTTCAAAAAAATTAAATAAAAAATTTAGGGCCGTATTTAAAAAAAATAAAGTCGATGATGGTTTAACGAAAACGTCGTAAGACATAAAACAATACATAAGGCGCAAAAAGTTCCAATGAGAACGTATTTTTAAAATTTTTCTAACTTTTGAAATAAGCTATTAAAAAAATAAGAACGAAAATCGAAAATTTTAGTTTTTTCGCCATATTTCCGAAATTACAAAAGATAACATCAATTTTTCAATGGTGTATTATTGGGCTCCCCAATACAAAACTTTGCCTCAATTTAAAATTCTTTGTATTCCTTACCGTTTCCGAGATCCCAATGGTGAGTGTCGAATGTACATATAATATGTCTAAAGTTCCTAGATAGTTCTGTTGCTTTTGTTTTAATAAAAATAATATTTTTAATGGTGTTTAAAAAAACCAATGACAAAATAAATAAAGTAAAAAGTAAATTTATCCGGTGAAATAAAAGATGTTTTATTATAAATTCTTCAACTTTGGAATTTTTGAAGTTTGTGCAGTTTTGAGGTTATTTAGTGCCCCAAAAAAGTAGTTGCTCAGAAAGCATGTCACCTTGACTTCTACTAATGAAATAAGAAAGTTGGGGAGGTAAGAGAACTTGGCACCAATTGGCGATTATTTGAGGTAAAAGATTTTCTGGAAATTTTTAAAAAGTGAAAGGAATTTCCAGCGTAAAAAAGATATTTCTCAGAAGATTTTAAAATGGAACGAATATAAAGATGTGGTGTTTTTCGAACTACAGATTTGTTACTGACCAGGAAAAATTCTTAAACCTGGAAAGAAGACCAGGAACTAGCTTTTACCGAATTAACTATGAATCGTGGGATACCAGAAAAAAAGAAAAGGTCATTGAGGTAGCTTATGGTCCAGCAATTTGGCAATAACTGGGAGGATGTCCAGAGGTTGCAGTGGTATAAAACTCTTTTAAATGGAGAAGCGTTTTAGCAAAATAATGAGGAGGAAACTACGTGCGATTGCCTCGAGAAGGAGCAGTCCGTTTTTATATAGTTTAAAAAAACCGTTTGTAGGCATAAAACCGTGCCTTATTGTTTTTTTTTAATTAAATATAAGTTATTTTTGAATTATGTTTATTTACTTAGTATATTCTTGCATTAATAAATATTTTTAATAAACAATAGTAGCGTTTTTTTGTCAAAACAAGCAGAAAACTCCAACTTTCAAGCAAAAACCAATAAATCCAAAGTTTTTTCTTTAGAAAAAAAATAATTTTAAAATATTTTTTACACTTAACGTTCTTAACTTTATCTGATACCCAAATAACACGAATACAAACGCTTAAAAGTAGAAAATTATTAGGGGATTGGCCTGTAGATGTTTTTGGCCTTTTTCTCGAAATCAATAAAAGTGGATTTATCGGTTTTTGCATGTGAGCTCCTCGTATTTTATCCCGTATAATGAATGTCAATTGACATTTTGTTACCGTCATCATGTCAAATGACATTCCCTTTATAAGCGTTGCAAAAATCCGAGAAAATTTAGAGAAAATATCAAAATCCGAACAGTCACCACCACCTTCCAATAATTTGAGGAAACGTGGAGTAAGAAAATTGCAGAATTATGGTGAAAAAGTTAAATGGGATAAAGAAAAAGAGTAAGAACGCCTATTTATTGGTTTTTAAAGTTAAAATAGTATACTCATTTTATTTATATATTTTAAACCAAATTTTTAGATTAACACAATTTTTACTACATTATACTTACGCCGATTTAAAGTTAACCAGTTTAACTAAATATGGTAATTGTCTCGAAAGTTGCCTCCTTTCCGATTTTGAACAAATTTGGTATACGGGGGTGTTAATTGTTTCATATAGCTGTTTCGGCTATTTTAAAAGATTTTTGAAAATTTCTTTTACGGGCTACTTATATGGGTACCATATAATAATAATCCGGTGGGGGAGCTTCAAAAACATGTTTTAATATTTTTTTATTAATAAATATATAAATATAATAGGTAAAAGGAAAATAAAAAGTCGCTTTGCTAACCAGAACTAACCATGACGATTAGAACTTAGGGCTTTTGAATTTCTCTAAATTATCCCTAGATAGAAGATATTAACAATTTTTATATAAATTTTGATATGGTAGAAGTTATAAATTTTTTTAAAAGTGTAATTATGAACTCCCGGGTTTTTTCTTTGTTTCTCATACATTGTTAAAATTTTTTTTATAACTTTTACAAATAATTTAGACAAATTCAAAAGCTCTAAGTTCTAGTCGGTCATGGTTAGTTCTGGTTAGCAAAGCGGCTTTTTATGCTCCTCAATTATATTTCAGACGTAAAAATGCGGAGACGTATTGCAAAAATGTATTATTTAGAAAAAGCCTACTTTTCAAATTGCGCGCCAAGTCTCTGCATAATAAAGCATAGGCGTGTTGTTAAATTCATCAGATGGTTTAGCGCTGAAATCTATCGTGAGGTCACACTAGATTACGGCTAGTTTTATCCTTGTCCACATACTACTAAAACAACGGCCATCTTTCTTTAGCGCTTTTTCATCAATTAATTTAAAAACGGCTTGATGAAACAGCGATTAGTGCGCACGATTCATCGATGAATTTAACAACACGCCTCATGTTTCATATGTCAACACCGTCAAGAAGCTCGCCAGCGGGGTTTCTCTAGACGCGAGTCTTCCTACTTCTTGGACAATCGTATTTTCTCTTTAACTTTACACTTTATAGACATAGATTAATAGTACCGTGAATGATGCAAAGTTTGGCAACATCGCAATTTATTTCATAATTATGTTATTATAATGGCGCCTGTTGTGACCCATACGATAATAAACAATAAATTATTGTACAGTGTGATCAGTTAAGGGTAGCGAGCGACCAAATCTCATAAGATATTGGTCGTATAGATTTGAGAAAAAAAAATCATAATAAAAGTCGCCAAGAGAAATTGCTGAAAATTATTTTCGAATTTGTCAAACGTCCGCTAGAGGGCGTAACAACCAACACCAAGTAGAAAAATGGGATTTTTATAGAAATTTGTCTAATGAAAGTATATCAACGATATCATTTTCATATTTACTGACCATTTCCCTACATTTTTTGTCTAAACGTTATAATTATCATTGTAAACAGTATGTAAACCTATTTTATTTTTTTAATCCTTTTTTGTTAGCAACTAATAAGCGATTACAAAACTGATTTTTATTTTGATAAAAAACAGTGGCGTGCCATTTTTTAATGTAATAAAATTATATTTTGGTCAATATCAACGGTTTAAAAAAAGGTAGATAATAAATTCTTTTCATTAAATTATAGAGAAATTTATCCTCTTTTAAAATATATAAAAATTAATATACCATTACATTTGTTTTTTTTTAACTCAAAAATTTGCTACCATTTCAGTTAACGCCATCTAGCGGCGACAGCAAAAGTCAAAAATTCAGTAGTGCAAATTATGCTCTTTCATATGAGCCTAAGTTTGCTAAAATCGGTCAAAAGAAACGGGAGAAATCTTGGTTTGTTTAAAAAAACAATTGAACTTCCCCACCGCTTTATTTTGATAGATAGAACAAAACGTTTTAGACAAAAAATGTAGGGAAATGGTCAGTAAATATGAAAATGATATAATCGATATACTTTCATTAGACAAAATTCTATAAAAATCCCATTTTTCTACTTTGGTGTTGGTTGTAACGCCCTCTAGCGGACGTTTGACAAACTCGAAAATAATTTCCAGCAATTTCTCTTGGCGACTTTTATTATGATTTTTTTTCTCAAATCTATACGACCAATATCTTATGAGATATGGCCGCTCGCTACCCTTAACTGATCACCCTGTACAATTTTGCAGTTATTGTTATATTTTCATATTTTTATTCCGTGGATAACGTAAAATATTTTTTGTTATTATTGTTGTTTTAACCTCGCCCCCCACCCAGCACCCCTGTTCACTCCTCCATCCCGTGAAAATGTATTAGTATATATTTGTTAATTAAAAATTATGGAAACATATTTTTGAAGCTCCCCCACCGGATAATTATTATATTGTATCCATATAAGTAGCCTGAAAAAGACATTTTTAAAAATCTCTTGAAATAGCCGAAACAGTGATATGAAACAATTACCTACGGGGGTTTTTGGGGTGCTGATTACGAATCTGAAAAAATATTTTTTCGGTGACGTTTCGTTTTTGAGATATTCATCATCAAAGTTGAAAATCAAACGCGTCCCAAAAAAAAACCGTATACCAAATTTGGTCAAAATTGGAGAGGAGGCAACTTTCGAGACAATTACCCTAAATATTAATCAATATTATTGTGATAACACTCTATTTAAAAACATATGGAATTATAAACAGTGGTAGAGTTACTGACTCAAAAACTGGTAATTCTTACTTATCGGGTCCATTGCGGAATACTGCGGTTTATGTCGTGCCCTACGGCCTACGTTTAACGGCCTTTAATGCGTTGTAACACCGCATCCCATAAGATCAGCAAAGTTAAGCAAATCTGGGCACAGAAGGTAACTAATTGGGAACTGCCGGTAAACACCGTGTGACGTTGGGTGTGGTTCAGAATTCACGTTAAACTGTATATAGATCTAAGGGTAGTTTAAAGGTAGTAGTAATTTGTATAACGTCCGTGGATGCACTACCGCGTTGTCTAACAGGTGCCTTGAAATGCAATGTCTGCATGTTTCGGTACTTGGACGACGTTGATGGAACTGGGGAGAATAGTTTAAACATCGAAAAACTCGACACCCGGTACCCAGTTTTTGGGTTTTATAGAAGATTTCACAGGTTGTAATAATTTTAAAGGGTAGTCTCCGTCATGTATGCGACGATAAGGCCGTCCTGTATTATTTATGTTTCACCTAAAATACCATTTAAACTTCCTTGGTCAATAGCTGAATTTAAAAATTACTTGAGACAAAAATTCCCTAATTAAAAAAATATATTTTTGTTATATCTTGTAAAATATAACACAGTTCCACAAAAAAAATGGAAAGTCCGAAAGACTTGATCATGGTATCTTTATGTTTTTGGGGTCGCTGAACCCGAATGCGGGGTCAGTTTGACCCTATCAAGTCGGGGTCAAGCGCATTTCATGGTCAAATCTGCAAAATTACGCAGACAAATTAAAAAAAGTTGACGGTTTGAAAGACTTGACCATGGTATCTACATGTTTTTGAGCTCGCTAAATCCGAATCCGGGGTCAGTTTGACTCCATCAGGTCAGGGTCAAGGACACTTCAAGGTCAACTATGCAAAATAATTCGTAATCACATTTGAAGGGTGTATACTTATGTTTTTGATGTCGCTAAGTACGAATCCGTGGTCAAATCTGTAAAATTATAATTTGGCAGATTTGACTTTAAAATATCTCTTGACTATAACCCGATGGGGTCAATCTGACCACGGATTCATATTCAGCGACCTCAAAAACATAAGTATACACTCTTCATTTTACTTGCGATAAATTTTGCAGTTTTGACCTTCAAATGCCCTTGACTCTAACCTGATGGGGTGAAACCGGATTCGGATTCAGTGACCCCAAAAACATAAAGATACCATGTTCAAGTTTTTTGGAACTTTAGGTCAGGATCAAGGTCATTTCAAGGTCAAACCTGCAAAATTAATCGCAACCAAATTTGAAGAGTGTATACTTAGGTTTTTGGGGTCGCTGAATCCGAATCCGTGGTCAGTTTGACCCCATCAAATTTGGTTGGGATTTGACCAAAATACCCGTGACCCTGATGGGGTCAA
The DNA here is from genome assembly GCA_019359885.1 of Listronotus oregonensis. Lineage (NCBI taxonomy): Eukaryota > Metazoa > Arthropoda > Insecta > Coleoptera > Curculionidae > Listronotus > Listronotus oregonensis. The sequence goes on along the minus strand of JAHBCN010001650.1, from coordinate 21,816 downwards.
ACTGACACCGGATTCGGATTCAGCGACCCCAAAAACATAAAGATACCATGGTTAAGTCTTTCGGACCTTTAACGTTTTTTTTTTTTGGGGCAGTGTAATTATAACATTATACATATTTTGGAATAAGCATCTTTAGCTATATTTGTTGGTTCATTAATATTCGCAAATGCAAATATATCTTTCATCAGGATAAGTAAATATACTTGTTTGTACCAATTGGTACTCGCACACAAAATGCTTGATATTTTAATAGTATTATTAATATAATTTATTTTCAAGATTTAAATATATGTATAATGTTTCGGCTAAAGTATTGTGAAAGCAAATCAGAATCTGTATCAAATTTTTTAATTTATTTATGTGTTGGTACAAAAGACGGGTAAGTTAAAAATTTAAGTTTTCTATTTTCTGTTAAATGAGGTTGCTATGATTTACCTCCGGTTTAGGTTATTTTTTACGTTCTGGTCTTCTGAGGATATTAAGGATTTTTCAGAAGTTTTAATTTTAGCGAAACTTTTGCGCGAAAAAAAATTAATTAAGGAATTAGGACAATAAACCATTTTTGGTTCTCAAGATAATCCATATTAGGGAAATAAAAAAAATATTTTATTATTATTTTAAGAAGATATCAACAGTACCATTTTTCTGGCTATTAATTGGCAACTCCTGTCAGAGAACAAAAATGCGCGGCCAAATTTCTGGAGGTACTTATTCATTGAAAAATATTTAAAAAAGTTTCTATAAATATGGGCCGAAAATGCATAGTTTCTACGATACAGGTTGTTAAACTTAAAAAAATAGATTTTTTGTATTTATCTTAAATACTTTGTAGCCAATTTTCTTAAAATTTGTTAGTGCTATTTTTAGTAATAAGGGCCTATTTTAGGCCTAATTAAATTAAAATTATTAAGCCCATCAGTGGCGTCTCAGGAGACACCTTATCGAAAATAATTGTGAAAAAGATCTACGCCACTGATTTTTTGATAATTTTTATATATATTTTTTTGGATTAAGCAACTAAAAATACAACTTTTTTGTCTTTTGATTTTATTTTCTATCTTGCTTCGTTCAGGAGAAAGAAACAATTAAAACCTGCAAGTTTCCGTACCGTTTTTATAATATTGGCACATTGCTAATAATTAGAAAATAAAAATTATTACTTTTTAACAGTACAATATCTGGTCCACTTGCAAAAAATTAATTTTGATTTTTTTTCTCGAAAACGAAGTAAGAGGAAAAATATCAAGTGACAAAAAAGTTGTATTTTTAGTTGCTTAATCTAAAAAAATATATATAAAATTGCAAAAAAGTCAGTGGCGTACATTTTTTAGCAATTATTGTTGATAAGGTGTCCCCTAGGACGCCACTGGACTTAATACTTTTAATTTAATTAGGCTTTTATAAATAGAAATACCACTTAGAAATTTTAAGAAAATCGGCAACAGGGTTTTTAAAATAATTACAAAAAAAAACATTTTTTTAAAGTTTAACACCCTGTATCTTAGAAACTATGCTTTTTCGGACATATATTTATGGAAACTTTTATATTTTTGAATAAGGAATCACCTTCGTAATTTTTAGTATATAAAAGACTTTTAAATATAATTTATTAATTATTATTTACCCTCACTGATATACAGGGTGATTGGTAAGTAGAGGCGAAAACTGAACACCCGAATTAACTTTTTCATTTTGAATCGAAAACCAAGAATACTTTTTTTGCAAATTTCCTTTGTTTCCAAGACATTTTACTATAGTTTTGCCAAAGTAAAAAAAAATAAAATCACATTGTGGGTGTCGCTAATCTTAGTTGGCGCTTTAAAACTATTACCAATGATCGATATACAACCTATTACATCATATGAAATTAGGTTTGACCGTTTTCAAAAGTTAGACACTTTGGTGCACACAGAAACAATATCACCGTATTCTTCGTTAGTGAACTCCATTTTTTTGTGATTTTTCCAATAACAAATTGACAAGTGTCTAACTTTTGACAGAAGTCAAATTTGATTTCATATGACCTAATTGTGTGAAAGCGCCAAGCGCCAACTAAGATTAGCAACACCCACAATGTGATTTAAAATTTTTTCTTTGACAAAACTTTAAAGTGAAATATCAACAATCAAACAAAGGAAAATTTGCAAAAAAAGTATTCCTGGTTTTTTATTCAGAATTAAAAAATTAATTTAAGTCTTCATTTTTCGCCTCTACTTACCAATCACCCTGTTTATGACTAAAAGAATAATATTTCACAAGAGCGTCTGTAGTAGAAAAAGATGCTAAAAGTTTGTTTTCTGGTTTTCTAAGAATCGTTTTACCTAAACGAGAGTAGGCGCTTTGCACATATTTTTTTATTGGCTAAAAATAACCCTTTATACTTAAAAACTGACAAATATTTTTTTATAACGCAGTTATAAGTCTACGTCACAAGTGGCTAACCACACGTATTCGCAACGCCTAATCGACAGATGCCCGTTCGGTGAATCCCGCTCCAATCGGTCCGAGGCCTCTGGTTTTTTACAGACACGTGACAAGTACCAGAGGCCTTAGATCGCTAGGTTCCAAGATTACATCTCGGAGTAAATAAAATACCAAGTGGAGCTAATCCAGATATTAATACACTGTTGATTTTCAATCAATGGATAAGTCCCATTTTTATTTGTTTATTTTGTAAAGTAGAATACTATAATCTGTTCATTTTCGTTTGACAAAAAGACAATAAGAGGAAACTTATTGCATTGGTTTAATAAGTCAGTAACTATAGTTACAACAATACAAAATATATATTGCATTGGTTCAAAAAGTCGGTAATAATGATTAATTACGAAGTGTTTTTCTCAAACTATAATGAACCGTTTTTAGAGCTTTAACCTGTTTTTTTGTGAATTTTTTTTTCTGTTATAATTGCGATGGATGTTGACGCTGTAATTATCGTTTACATTTATTATGCTGCATATTTAATTGTCCTTAAACCGATTTATCTTGAAATTAAATAAAGGAACGAGATGAATTTTCTCTTTTTACTCTGAATGAAATAAATTAACGAAGCAAAAAAAACTAATATTGGAACTCAGCAACACTTGTGTCGTCACACGGTTTTTGGGTCTGACGACAAATTTAAAAGACCAGACGTGAACTTTAAATCATAATAAAAGTTTAAGAAAGATATTTAAGAAATGGTTCTTTAATGAGCATAGGAAGACTTATTTTAGATCAAAATAAAGTTTATTTAAGGGCTAGTGAAATTTATTGCGAAAATTGTCTCCAAAATTTTAATGACAGTTTTCATAAGCTTTTTGGTGATAGTAGATTAATTTAAATGGTATCACTTGAATAAATTTGCATTGTCGGGCGGGATATAGGAAAGCCTATGGAATTTTTAATGGGGTCAATTATTGGCTCCTCTTATTATTTTAGAGAAAAATTCTATAAAAGTTTATTGAAGAACATGCAATTCTACGTTCATGGTAAAAACTTTAGATTTTTCGGTTACACCGTTTGCGAGTAAGATGCTAATATATTTTTAAAAAATGTTACTTTATTATTGCCTCATATTTATGAACAACAATAAAAATACCAGTTAGTTATAAATTAACATTGTCATTTTAAAGTTTAGTGCTTTATTATTATCAAAAAATCCTACTGCAAAAAGATTTCATACTGACGTCTTTTATATTTGTTTGAAAAGTATTTATGACACGCTGTTGAGTGATCTTTTCCTATGATATCCTGAAGTTTCCTTGTGCTCACCTTCCCTTCATTTTATTCCGCATGCAATAAAACTTCCAAGTCTCTATCATCTCTTACATTTTCTTCTATTTGATTGCTTCACATTTGCAGTTATTTATTACTGTGCCTTTGGTCTCAAATTTTTTGATAGTCCAATCGACTGTTGATTTTCGGGTATCGGTCTATTCGAATACTGAGCAGCGAACATGTCTGATACCTTTTGGTAACTATTTCCTTGATTAATTGGTGTGTAAGTGTAACTCATGGTTAATCTCTTCGCTGTACGATTTTTTCATAATGTTAAAGCACTAAATTTCAAAATGATAACGTTAATTCACAACAACAAGAATTATTCCAAAAATTATTGCCATAATTGTGCCAAAAATTTAAAAAATACTTATTTTATGTGTTAAACGTTTAATTTTTTTACTAAAATTTTCGGAATACAATACTGAACATGTAAATTTTAACCGAGGAAATTGCGAAAATGCGCGAGAATCGACGCAGAACAATTTCCGGGGTCGGTATATTATATCGGGTCCGCCTAAAAACATAGTTCTAATTAAATCAAGTAGGTTCAAGATTTATCAAATTTGTTTTAGAACTTTAATTTACTTCTAGAATTTTCTATTTTAAATACATCAGAAATTAAAAACATAAATGTATTAATTAGTTAAAAAAAACTGCTTCAAAACATTTAGGATTTACAGTAAATAAACGATTATCCATAAATTAAAATATCCCTATTAAAACAAACATGTCAATCAATGATATTTTCTTTCTCTAAATAGAGAAGCTAATTTACCCTTTTCCCTCTTTTTGCAGCCACCTTTTTGTTCATTGTAATATTTTTCTTATTATTAAATATTTTTTCATAAATATAAAACTGAGAAACAACCAACTGTTGCAACACCCAGTACCCAAAAATAACAACTCCTCTTATCTACTTATAGCCGACATGATTTAAAAAACACAAAAAGCTTTCTTCTAATTATTAATTTTTTACCCTTTTAGGTTATGTAATGCTAATTATTGACCGTTGATTACAAAATTAGCGTTTGTGCGCCAAAGTGTCACATAAATTCTGGAAATAGTTTTTCTACACAAATTTTATAATGTACTACCTATTACCAAAAATTCTATGAAAACTTTTATCAAAATTTTGGAGATAATTTTCATTTTACAAAACAGTTAAAAATTGACATGACACACAGGGCCGTATTTAGGCGGTGGCGAGATGGGCGCCCGCCAAGGGCACAGCTACATGGGGGGCGCAAAATCGGCTATGATTTTTTTTTTCATCAATTGTCAGTACCGTAGTCATATCCTGATTATTATTTTTTATTGACAAAATTAATCAAATAAATACTCAGATACTTAATTTAATTATTTTTTTATATTAGGACTGAAAAAATACATGAACTATTAATAAAATATCAACTTATCCTGATACCTACAGCGAGAATGTAACTTTTTGATTTTTTTAATATTTAAGCTGCGGTTAAATTGGTATTTTTAGTTCTTGTTTTTTTTTTCGTTGCATATTATTTAATTTATTAAAGTATAAATGTTACGTTTTAGTAGGCCTGCTATGCACAGTATTTTTGTAACTACGATTTTATCTATTGTTAGGAATAGTTATTTATACAACCAGTTACGAAAAGTTTCATTTCATGTAACAAGCGAGATTTCAGCGGGCCGAGCGTAGCGAGAGCTCGCAAAGTAGCGCAAGTTACACAAAATAAACTTTTCCTAACGTGTTCCATATAAGATTTTTCCTTATTTTGAATGAAACTGTTTTTATTACAAAAAAAATGATAAAAAAATCAATATAATAGTTTTTCGAACCCTGTATTTAGTTCGGTTGCTAAGCGTTGTTTAATAGCGGCGCCTTTAGTGTCATAGTTAGTGTCAGAAAATGTTTCCCAAGCCAAAAAATGGCGGAATCTAGCTTGGATGTCCGTAGTGATGTGGAGGAAGCTGCTCAAATTGTAATGTCAGGTCTGATCCCTAAAAAATCGAACTCTAAGTACGATTTGGCTTATCAAAAATTCAATAGTTTTGAGTATTTTATTAAAAATTTGTTCATGTTTTCTATGTGAACTGGTGATAAAATGGACATTTCGCAGCTAGTTTTGAAAAGTTTTACTTTTTAATACTAGTGTTGAAAAGTAAAACGTTTAATACGCTGGCCAGTTTAAAGAAATGTCACTTTTTATGTTAACATTAGAAAAAATGTTAATCATCCGCAAATAAGGATGTATAGTTAATTTAAATTCCACTTCTTTCAGTCAAATACAAACAGTTGTTTTGTGTAAATCATGTCTCTTTTAAATAGTAGGCTAATATTTTCATATAAAGAAAATATGGAATTTCTTACAAATTCCACTAGAAATTTGGTCTTTTGAAGAAACGAAATTTTCGGTTAAAAATCCATACTTTCCAAATCCAGCGGTGTGAGGGGGGGCGCAAATGTAAACCCCACCAAGGGCGCGGCCATACCTAGATACAGCCCTGATGACACATTTCTCAGAATTGCAATCCGCGTCGAATGAGCCCAAGGGTGATAAACTTATCAAGGAGTGCTCGATCCCATTTAAGCTAGAGGTGGGAATAACGGTTCTTCTTAAATAACGTGTTGCTCGTTCCCGTTGCCGAAAAATAACGTTCTAAAATAACGTTATTTGAGAACGAAGTTATTAGAAAGTGTGCTGGCTCGCTTTGGGGTGTGCCAACAAAGCCACAGCTGAGTGGCTAAAGGGGATAGCCGCGAACCTAACGCCAGCAGAGGGGGTGGCTGTCAGAGTGGTAGAGGAAGCAGAAATGCCTCACACTGAAATACTGATAGCGTACCTACCAAATAGTCAGGACTACTCAAACGAAAAAAACCTAGGGTCTTTTAGAGGCGCAAAACGACCTCGATCTGTCCTGCTGGAGGGTGCTTAGGAGAAATCCTGTAGGCCCCACAGTGGAAATGACGTTCTCAGTGGATCAAAAATCCGCTGTAGAACTCAAAAAAAAACAGGCTATAAGCTGAACTTTAAGTTTGGAGAAATCCAGCTTAGACCAAAGCATAAAGCCTCAAAAGGAGAGGGAAGCTCAGGTAATGCTGAGCCCGGTACCTCAAAGGAAGCTCCACATAAAGGTGTGCAAAAACCTAAAACGGAGACTTCCAAAATAAAGGGCGAATCCAAATGCAGCACAAAGCTCAAGGATAAGCCTTCAAACAAAAAGATGGACCCTGAAGGCGATAAAAAACCTAAGGACCACAAAAAAGGCAAATAAAGGCAAATTGCCTAAAAACGTGCCTAACAAAGAACACCGGCATCTCAGATGCCTCCAAGTAAATCTTCAACACTCAAAAGCTGCATCTAGTGTGCTTAATAGAAAATTTACAAGGAATAATATAAACATAGGGCTAATCCAAGAGCCCTGGGTAAATGAAGGAACGATTAGAGGACTTCCAACTCAGTCATGTAAGTTAATTTATGAAACGTCTCATGAAAGGCCTCGAGCGGCTTTACTTTTTAGTAAAAATGTTAATTTTGTTCCAATTTCAGAGTTTATAAAGAGAGACTTGGTTGCAGCTATGGTGGAAGTACCGACTGAAGGAGGTAAAAGGAACGTTATAGTTGCCTCAGCTTACTTCCCAGGGGATACACAAGATCCACCACCAGCCAGCGTACAAGAACTAATAAGCTGGTGCAACCGAAGGAACAAACAACTTATTCTGGGCTGTGATGCAAATGCGCACCATACAATATGGGGCAGCACAGACACAAACAATAGAGGTGAGTATCTGCTGGAATATTTGACTACTAACAATATAGACATTTCATCAACCAGGGAAATAAACCCACCTTTACGAATGCGATTAGGAAAGAGGTACTAGACTTAACCCTAGCTACGCCATTCATAACTAACCAAATTGAGAACTGGCAAGTTTCCAATGACCTATCTATGTCGGACCATATACACATACGATTTGACATAGCGGCGACAGCGAAATGCCTGGATGAATACCGAGTGCCCAAACTGACTGATTGGTCCCTATTTAAGGAACTTCTAAAGTCAGAAGTTGAGGGATTACCTTCATCCATAACAACTATTGAAGAACTTGACGCAGCCTCCATTAACTTAGAGGAACACTTGATCTCTTCATATGAAAAAAGCTGCCCGGTAAAACGAAAGGGAACCTCGAGAGATGTTCCCTGGTGTAACAGGGAGCTTGACCGACTAAAGGTTGAATCTAGAAAGCCTTTAATGTAGCAAAAACATCGGGCAACTGGGACAACTATCACAGTGCCCTTACTGAATATAACAAAGAATTGAGGAAATCTAAAGGAAAACATGGAGAACGTTCTGCGAAGGGATAAATGATCTTACCCCGGCAGTGCGACTCCAAAAGGTCCTAGCACGAGACCACTCAAACGGAATTGGACTACTTAAAGACAGACCAATGACAGCTATGCTGAGACTCCAAGGGAAAGTTTGGAGATTTTGTTAAAAACCCACTTCCCAGGATCTACCATCATAGAAGATAACCAAATACAGGAAAACCCAACATGGGACGAACCACGCCCCAGCAAAGCAGGAAAAGCCTAGCAGGTAAAATCTTCACAGATAATAAAATAAAATGGGCGGTTAATAGCTTCCAACCCTATAAATCCCCAGGTATGGATGGCATATTTCCAGCCCTGCTACAGCAGGGCATAGAGGAAATACTACCGAACCTCAAAGCAATATTTAAAGCCAGTTACATACTGGGCTACATACCACAAAACTGGAGGAAAGTTAAGGTGGCGTTCATACCAAAGGCCGGTCGGCGTCCTATGGATGAGCCGAAGTCCTATCGCCCCATTAGCTTATCTTCTTTTCTCCTTAAAACTATGGAGAAAATAATTGACCAGCATATAAGAAGCGAATTTATCTCGAAAGCTCCACTGCATCCAAAAGAATTTGCCTACCAACCGGCAAAATCAACGATCAATGCTCTACAATGTCTAGTCAGAGACATAGAAAAGACATTCGATGCAAAAGAAGCGGCTATGTGTGCATTTCTTGATATAGAGGGTGCGTTTGATAACACCTCATTCGAATCCATACAAAGAGCAGCAGAATCAAGGGACATTGAACCCTCAACGATTAAATGGATCAAAGCCATGCTAAGAAGCCGCAAAATCAGCTCTGCTATGGGGGACGCGACTGCAATGGTCAGAGCGGTAAAGGGTGTCCACAGGGTGGAGTACTATCGCCCCTGCTCTGGTCCCTAGTGGTTGATCGGCTTCTGGCGGAGCTGTCAGCAAGAGGCTTCGATGTCAAGGCTACGCAGACGACCTCGTAATCACCATCAGGGCAGGCATGATGGCATATTATCTGCTCGCATGCAAGCGGCCCTAAACTTGGTTGAGAACTGGTGCTCAACGGAAGGGCTAAATGTCAATCCAAATAAAACAATTATAATACCGTTTACAAAAAGGAGGAAAACAAGGTTTATAGCTCCTATGTTAAACGGCATTACGATCAAACTTTCTAAAGAAGTAAAATATCTGGGAATTGTCCTTGACCAGAAACTCAATTGGAACTCGCAAATAAAAGGACTATCGCAAAAGCATCAACGGCACTATGGGCGTGCCGCAGACTATGTGGTAAAACATGGGGTCTAAAACCCAAAATGATCTACTGGTCATACATTACAGTTGTAATACCTATAGTTACTTATGCCTCACTGGTCTGGTGGCCAAAAACAGAGGAAAAAACTACACAAGGAAAGTTTCTGAAACTGCAGGGACTTGCCTGTCTGGGAGTTACTGGAGCAATGAAATCTTGCCCAACGGCAGCTCTAGAGACAATGTTGAACCTCCTTCCCTGCACCTGCACATAAAGAGGAGGCGATACTGAGTGCCTCCAGAGTAATCCAGACACAAAGTATAAAGTCAGGAGACCTGACTGGTCACCTTAAAATTTTGGAAAAAATCAAGATTGAAGCTCTGACCAAACCCACGGATATAATGCCTATAGTGCGGGACTTCCAGCGCTCTTTTGAAGTGGTTATTCAAGACCGCCAAACTATGAGTGTGAAGGAACCAAAGCATGAAAAAGGCTCACTTGTCTGGTACACTGATGGATCTAAGATGAAACAAGGGGTTGGAGCTGGTGTCTTTGGACCTAGATGCAGATGCAGAAAGTCTCTCGGCAAGGCTCCCTCCATCTTCCAAGCTGAAATCCATGCAATTGATATTTGCGCTTCTGAATGTGCCAAAAAAGGCCTACGAGGCACAACCATATATATTTTATCGGACAGCCAGGCTGCTTTGAAGGCATTGACTTCATGCTCTTTTAACTCAAAGCTGGCCTGGGAATGCGACAATCACTAAACCAACTGGCCAAACACAACAGAGTTACTCTGGAGTGGGTACCAGGACATGAAGGAGTGGAGGGCAATGAAATTGCCGATCAACTCGCCAAGGAAGAAGCACAGAACCATTCTATGGACCTGAGCCTTTCTGTGGCACCACTAGAGGCCACCTCTACGAGGAACTCAGGACATGGGAAAAAGTCAAAAAGAGACTTACTGGAACAACATCCCAGGACAAAGGCAGGCGAAAAGATTTATTTCGCATTCACCTAAGTACACAAAGAAGCTACTGGAACTTCAAAAAAATGAACTTAAACTGGTTACCGACTTCCTAACAGGACATGGCCCTTGGAGGTATCACCTCAAAAAAATGGGAAAGACTGAGGATGAACAATGTCGGTTTTGTCACGAGGCAAACGAAACTGCGGAACACATTCTCTGTGAATGCAGAGAACTGACCCGACAACGGCTTAAATACCTCGAAGGGGTATATCCTACTCCTAGAGATATTATTCAGCTTGCACCGCGTAGTATCCTGAACTTTGCTAAAGGTATAGGAATTACCGGGCACTAAACAACGAAGGGTATTCACAAAAGATCTCTTTAGGTCGAAGTGAAGGAGGGCTACACTAGAGCCGAGCGACCCCGTTTATTACAATACAATACAATATTAGAAAGTTCTCTAACCAAAACCAAAAAGTTAAATTCCACTACATATGTATTTTTTTTCCTTAATATGTTTCCTTTTTATATTTAATCTATATTTTTTAATAAGTGTTATTTGTTTTTAAATTTTATTCATATGTAATAAGTTTTATTTTGTTGTTGGAATTTTTATTATTTTTCATTAAAAATTTATATTTTATAATGATTTATTTAAAGTATTATTTACCCCTGTTATATTATTTAATTGTTATACTTTTATATTTTTAACCAAATCGTATACGGGAATACGAATTTCAGTCGTTTCTGCAGTCCATCTACTTCGAAGCGAAACTAAAATAATGTTATTGAATTCGTTCGCAATCGGTGCGTCTCGTGCGTCTGTCCTAAAACTACCCACAGATTATCTATATAAATTAAAAAAAAAACTACCTACAATAACTTTTAACTTTTCGCTTATCGTTCCCGAATAACGGGCCAGGCGCTCAATGACGGTAAACGGAGGGCCTACTCGCGGCGACCAGACCGGTCAGATGATGCACTAACCACAACTAACCCTTTTTTATTCTTGACTGCACTTCTTTCGTTCTTTGGTAACGAGTAACGTAGTAAAATAACGTTCTAAAATAATGTTACTCAAATAACGACCCACCTCTAATTTAAGCCCATATACGCCAATTTAAATGTCAATTCGGTATTTGCGCGGTAATCCGTTTGCCTGTTTGTTTTGTTTACAAGTAGTATAAAGTCGTAATTTTTTAAAATATTATACATTACAGTTCTAATAGTAAGTGTATATCCAAAAGAGTTTTTTACCTTCTGGGCAAAATAGGCAAACGGGTGACGTCCAAACATAACCTATATCTGCGGACAAATAGTAAAAATCGAGAACTCCTTGTTAAGTTTACCACCCTTGGAATAAGCCATCGCTTATATTTTTGGTACCCCTTTAACTATTTTTTGCAGAAAACTCGCTTCTTGACTAGACTATAGAATGGTTAAAGTTTTATTACCGTGTTTTTAATGAAAACCTGCGCATTATTTGCGAATTGTCACAGACACTGTCAGTATAGGGTGTTAAATCTTTCTCCGGAGTGAGGAAGGGACACAAAAAATTCCACGCGAATTAGGAAGATAAAAAACCCTGCCGTGTGGTATTGGCAAATGGGCTTATTAGTTCTAGAAATTTCCGATTTTACATATAAAAAATATTCCTTGTAATTTATCTTTCTATTGTTTTATTTCAAGTTACGCCACTGACTTTCACATCTGTGCCAATGAAATTTCGATATAAAATTTATAGAAGCAATGACTGACGGCGCGGCGAGATACAAATAATAAAAAAACTCGGCTAAGGTATTCTGTCTTTTCGCTACCATATAAGGAGTTGTTATGAAACATGGCAAATACACATACGGTGTTGTCGGCCGAGGTTTTCCCTTCAAATGTTACGAGATAACGACCCGTAACAGATGTTTGCGTATTTACCAATTTTTTTTTAATGATTTTGTTGCAATTATTTTGACCAAATCGAATGAATTACGCTTGTCAAATACCTTTGAAGATATTTTTTTTTCGGCACCATTTGTATCAATACAGGGTGTCATCAATTTTAGTTCATTCTGGGCAATTTAAACGTTGAGTAATTTTTTGGAACAAACTACTTAAAAATCGCGATTGTGTTTTACATAGTTTTTATATATATTTTTTTGGAAATTTTTATTATCGCTCTGTATGACAATAAAGGCAGAAATAATTTTAAATTGATTTTTGACGCCTGCTGGAGCTATAGTTCTACTTAAAAATATATGACAACTGGTCCCATCTGGCGAGTAACTGAAATCTTTTTTTTTTATACTTTACCCCTTAATAAACCCATTAACATCCTCCCATGGCAAAGAAAAACTGACAAAGTCGGTACATTCACCTAAACAATTTTTGTGACAAATTAGTTTAAAAAATTTGACAAAGAATTACCAACAGAGACACAAACACAGACACCAAATGTTTTTTTCGTAATCTTAGGGATTCTAATTTTTTTAAATTAAAAATTTACAAGCTATATTTTTAAGCCGAAAATGACCTAAGGTTTGTTTCTAGAAAATTTACAAACTAATTAGCGCCAATCAGGTATAATCGTTTAGTCAGGTGACCGATTTCCAACTGGTCGTTGGACATATTTAGAAAATCTGATTGGAGCTGGCTAGTTTGTAATTTCTCTGGGAACAAACCTCTAGCTGTAAGATTATTTAGTGGAAAACTCCCCAAGGTGATTAACTACAAAAAACTTATCACATTTTTCATTCTTTTAATACTTTTTTTTGTTGTAGTGGTAGTAAAATTTTCACTTATAATATGCGCAGGAGATTTGGTACGAACATCTCACGCCCAATGCCAGATATAGCAGTGGTATCTTAATTTAACTATGACAAATGTGACAAGTTCCTTGTAGAATCACCTTGGGGAGGTAAAGTGATTTCCGAAAAGTTAGGTTATTATTACAGAGGCATGTCAAAAAAACAAGCGACTGATTGGTTAAAATTTTCGTACCGACTCGCCCGCGATCTTTAATTAAAATTCCGGAATTTTTTATTCAATTGCAAATTTTTTATGAATATTGTTATAAAAAATTTTCAAGAGGCCCCTCATTAAAAAAAAATTTCGAAAATAATTTATGCTCTAGGTAGATTATAATAAGTAAAAACAAAACTTTATTCCATGTAATATGTTGGAATAACGAAAAAGTAATTAATCTCACGGAAGTACAAACTACAGACAGCAGTTTTTTTTATCTTGAATACACGTTTTTCTTGATTGAAAAAGTTAAAAATACAATAGAATTACAGTGCCGTATCTAGGTACGGCCGCGCCCTTGGTGGGGCTTAACATTTGCGCCCCCCACACACCAGGGGATTTGGGGAGTATAGAATACCCCCAACGAAAACGAGGATTCCGGGGGTTATTTTGTGGAGGAATTTGTGTCAAATTCTATATTTTCTTTATATAAAAATATTAGCCTACCATTTGAAAGAGACATGATTTACATAAAACAACTATTTGTATCTGACTGAAAGAAGTGTAGTTACAAAAATACTGTGCATTGCAGGCCTACTAAAACGTAACATTTATACTTTAATAAATTAAATAATATGCAACAAAAAAAAGGAATAGTGCTGCCCCAATGTATAAAATACCAATTTATCCGCAGCCTAAATATTAAAAAAAAATTAAAGAATAACATTCTTGCTGTAGGTATCAGAATAAATTGATATTTTATTATTAATTTATAGATTTTTTAGTCTTAATTTATTAAAAATAATTAAATTAAGTATCTAAGTTAAAAATGTGTTAGTAAATTGTTCTATTTATTTATTTAATTAATTTTGTCAAGAAAAGATAATAATATGACTACGGTACTGACAACTGATGATAAAAAAAATAATTTATAGCCGATTTTGCGCCCCCAGGTATCAGCGCCCTTGGCGGGTGCCCTCTCGCCACCGCCTTAATACGGCCCTGAGTAAAAGAAGTAATTTTGTTAATTTTTTAGATGTGTGGTTTCACTTTTTTGGGATGTAAAATCAACATGAATAATTTTTTTTGAGTTGTCAAATATTTTTATTCTTAAAGTTCATCAAAACAGAAAAATTAAAAAAAAAACAAAAATGTCAATTTTTCGGTAAAAAAAAATGAAAAAAAAAATTAAAAATCCAGTTATTGATATTTTTTTTAATTTTTTTTTTACACATAGAATATAAAACAAATCACTAAAAATTGCTTAACATAAATGGATGCATTTTATCGACAAAAAACTTAAAAAATATCAATTTTTTATTTTCAAAATAAAAATTAACAGCGATTTTTAAACCCGCCGTAAAATAGAACGAAATTTAAAAAAAACTATGTCAATATCTCCATTTTTCAATTTTTTATGATTAAAAATAGGTGGAGCCCCACATCTAAACAATTATCGTAATTTTGTTACAGACTAGGTATGTGTAAAAACTTTATAGGAGTAGCTTAAAATGATAATAAAATATAAGTTTTTAAAATAGTTGTCCTTTAGACTTTAAAAGGCAGAAAACGTGATTTTATTTTTGTTAAAAAGTTGTTAATTTTTTAATATTACAAAAATGAATTGAACTTTTTTATTGTTGTAAATGTTTTTATGGTATTATTAAATTATAGCTGCATCAAAATTAAAAAAAAAGTTGCCTTGGCTTGGAATAATTTTTTTTCTAAGCAAATATTTAAAATATTTAGCTTTTATTATTGATAACTTATAAGATGAGATTTTATGGTAATTTATAAAACAGCATTATCCCAGAAACATTAATCTCAACAATTTCTGAATTGGGTTTATAAATTACCGGTTTTGTGAATGACATCACCGTCGATTCGTCATCGCATAATTCCCCAAAAAAACGTTGGAAATTTTTAAGTTTAAGATCTCTATTACAACGAAATTGTTAATTGTAAATATAATTAGGTGTACTTTATTATTTTAATGAAAAAAAACTAATATTGTACATAAAAATGATATAATGGATCAACAGGTGTTTTATATTGTCATTACCTATGCGAATCAACACCTCGACACAATTTTAAATTTTAATTTTGGTTTTTTTGGCGCCATGCGCAAATTTGCGATGTTGTCATGTTGTAATTAATATACGTTTTGTACCAAGATATGTCCTTAAATTACGAGCGCATTCAGCCGTGCTCATTTACTTCGGCTGAGTGTCACTTAAGCTTTTATTTAACAATTTTGGTATTTTTGATAGCCAAATTGTACATTACATTTACAATTTCGTTACGAATCTTTGCATATGCGAATTAATGTTTTTACATAATGTTATTCTTAATATAAAGTCTGTTTGTTGTCCAGAAATAGAGTACTCTATTTTATACTTTTTTGTCAAAAAACCCTTTGTTATCGTCAGTGTAATTTAGGACTAGGTGTTTGATATGAATTTTGGTGTAAATTAGTTTTCACTTAATAACGCTAACTCTTGAAGAAGTGAAGTTGGATGCATGTTTACTACAAGATTTAAAGTTGTTTGTTTATAATCATAACCATAAAGCCATTTTTAATTTCTGAAATTAGTCTAAAACGCGTTTGGTATAAAAATCAAATCAAAAATTATTTACTCTTATTTCCACTTTTTAGTCCTACACTTACCTACTTTGTCCTACTCTAAACTTGATAACAAACAGACCTATAATTTTAGTAAATGTCTAAGCCTCGGTTATATAAACAATACTTAATCTAGAGTTTCTTGGAACAGGGCCAGATTAACCAGGTAAGCAAGAGTAGCAATTATTCTTAAACCCACTCATCTCTGCCTGCGCGTAATTTTTTGAGTGAAACTTATTAAGATGTGGTACATTGAATTTACTTGATGACACAAAAACGTGAAACGTTACAACTTTTGTTACTAAGGCAATCCACGTCAGACATTTGGTAACCGACTATTTACTTGGCGTAAATAAAACACGAATTTCATACGGCAAACCAGTGCCGGATTAAGCACGTAGCAAAGTAGCAATCGCTACAGGTTCCGCGTATCCAAGTTCGCCAACCTCTGCCTAAGCGAACACCATTAATAAAATATAATATTAATTATTCCTAAAATATAATATACTTTGGAATAAATATAGATTTTAAAATATGTAGTACTAAAAAAACATTTACATTTTTTGAATAGTATGATTAGTTTAAATTTGTTAGTTTCTTATCAAAGTTGGTATTCCAAATTGCGTTTCTGCGATCTCTGATTTTTGTAATTGACAGCGCTAACAGGGCCTATAGTTATCTATTGTACTATTAAACACCAATAAAATGTAATCGATATATGGCAAATAATCATATTAATAATTGTTTTTTTTCACCACTTTATACCTTTAAAAACCCACAGGGAGATCAAGGGCCCCTTGTCCCTTGATAGAATTTGCTTCGGCTCCGCGCTTGCTTAATCCGGCACTGCTTTGAAACTATTGATAGCTTAAAATGGAAAAAAAATCATAGTTAGAATGCAATAATTCTACCTAAAAGAACAGTCTACATCAGGCAACTTTAAGCCCAGATTTCACAGTTATATACATTTTTAAACGACTCTTAAGCTATACATCCCTACTCCTGTGTTAAAAAATGTCTTGGCGATAATTCCCATTAGAGGTCGTTTTTCAATCCCATGATGGTTTTTATCAACTTTTTTAACCAGCTTCCCCCCTGTTGATATTTGGTGAGATTTAAGACCTTGCACCCGCCATCTGTAGTATATTATCTTTAAATTCAAGTTTAATTTCCTTCCATTTTTAAGTTTTTACAGAGGGATTTAGTAAATTTAAATCTATTGATACATGTTCAAATTACTTAAACTTAGAATATTCTTCTGTTATTCCCCTCTCCCTTATACAGGGTATATCCCTCTTAAATTTAATCTAGCTAAACCTTCAAACTTCCTTGAATCTAGCTTTATTTGGACACACTACTATTAAAAATTATTTAGGATTGTTAGAATCATATTTTTAAAAATTAATTTGTAATATTATCTATATTAGGGTCATTTTCATGTTTAGAATGACAAAAACAACTGAACCAAAGTATATCGCATTCTTAAATAAAAAGTTTTTTATTTTTTTTTTTAATTTTTACTTAAAAATTTTAATTCCCTTTTTTTTAAATAAGGTAAAAATTTCCCCTTCGGGTTTCTGTTTTTTTACTTATTTGACTCGGTTTGCTTTTTTATAACTAGATCGGGGTTGTGATATATTAGAATTTAACCATGTAGAGTTTTCTATTTAAATATTTCAAACTACATGATAAAAATTTTTTTTCGAATAGTTACCAGTAGAATAAAACTTGGCAACGGTGTTAAATATTGGTCATCGGCTCGGTCGGTAACAGACGGGCGCGGCCGAAACGACGGTTAACAACTCGACTACTGACATTTCGACATTTCACAGACCGCGAGTACACTGCATACAGACGAGAAATAAACCGGTCCGTAATCAAAGTGCTATTTTCTCGTAAATTTTAGGTAAAAACAAAGGCTTATAAAATTAAATTTTAGGTATAGTGATATCAATGAATATTTTCCGACGAAGGTGACGTAGAGCAGTGAACGGTCGTCAATTTGCGTACGAAAGTGATTTTTTTTTGTTTCGGTTTGTCTTGAGCCATGGCCGACACGGATGCCAAGGATCGCTACGATCCCGAACTGAAATATTTGTGTGTGGACAGGAACAACTACAATGATCCTGCTACTCAGGCGGAATGGACCCAGAAAAGGCTTGTATGGGTGCCCCATGAGTCGCAAGGGTTTGTGGCTGCCTCCATCAAGGGCGAGAGGGGCGACGAAGTGGAAGTAGAAATCCAGGAAAGTGGAAAAAGAACTACCGTGGTAAGGGATGATATCCAGAAAATGAACCCACCCAAGTTTGACAAGGTAGAAGACATGGCCGAGTTGACTTGCTTAAATGAGGCCTGTGTGCTCCATAATCTGAAGGACCGATATTATTCAGGATTGATTTATGTAAGTTTTTGTTTTTCTTTACCACTTGACCATTGCTTATTGACCTAAAGTTACGGTAAATTAATATTTTAGTTCGTGGTAAAGCCACTTACTAAGTGCTTACCTTTATTTATAACTTTGGTCACGAAGCAGTTACACATTTTTTTGTCCTGTAGTTGCAGGACAATATCGAACTTCTGTTTCCTTATCCACCTTTCTGTCGCTGGCATGACAGTTCACCACGAAATTTAAAACTGAAGTATTTTTAATGAAGAAATAGTTTATAAAGTGCGAGACTACTGTTTATGAATTTTACATCTACAGTATTGTTTTTAATTCCTTGTTTTATCTATTTTAAAAATTTTAAAGAGTACCTATGTTTATATTTTAACACTAGGTAGGTGTTAAAAAGTGACAACAATAACAATTATTGAAGAGAATGAGCTATTGTTTTGACAGTTATAGAAAAAAAATTTGCTAAAGCCTCTGTTTAACTATTTTTATTTTAATATACACTAGAAAACCACTAAATAAATTTTGTGGGAATCTTTAAACTAAAATGAAATACATTAGGTGCAGGAGGACCATCCAGAGATCTGTCATTAAAGGTTCTTCTTCATTTTATTGAAAACTCAAGATACTTTACTTAATAAGGAAAAAATATTGTTAAGGACATTGCGTTTATTCCAGGGTTTTAAATTGATCCTAAAAATCGTGGCTCATTATTATTCTATATCATTAAATTTATGGTTAAGATGAGGTTGAAAAATTGCAAAATACTTAGTCAAGTCAAGTCAAAATATGCTTTATTGTTATAAAGAAGATTCTTGTTAACAAAGCAAAAGTAACTAATAGAATATATACACTTACCCCAACTAAAAACTAACTAAAAGTGTCTTAAAAATAATTGTCATTTCAGTGTAATAAGTAGAAAATAAAAACATCTACATAAAAATAAATAACAAAGTTTAAAAATAGTCAATATAAGAGTTACCTACCTAAAAACCTATTACAAAAATAATTTAAAATACATAAGGGTCATTGTCATTCGAATAAAATAAAAACAATCATCTAAGTACATAAAAAAAACAAACAAAAAAATTTTAAAATAGTCAATATTTTAAATAAGATAAAATTTAAAAATAACGAATACTTATAAACGGTCCAAAATACTCAGTCAGAGAATAATATGCCCCGCTCAGTAGTAATGACTTAACTGTCCCCCTAAATTTTTAAAGGCTGTAGCATTCTTACAGCGTTCGGCGATGGGTTGTACATTTTTTGAATCATAGGGATGCTTTGATTAAACCCGAACGCAGGATCGGTAAAGGCAACACTCCCACCTGACGGGTATTATGAGAATGAATAGCATCTATTGATGCTCCAAATTTTATGCTTACAAACGGTCTCCAGTATGAATAAGGAAGTTAAAGTCAATATTCCATGCTTCACAAACAAAGGTTTGCAGGACTCCTTAGGACCAGCTCTACAATATTTGAGAGCTCGTTTTTGCAGCACAAAGACAGAATTAAACAAATACTGGCTACAGTTTCCCCAAAATGCTATTCCATACCTTAGGTGGGACTCTATAAGAGAAAAGTACACCGTTCTTGCAATATTTACATTCAGTTTGCCAGAAACCACTCTTACGACAAAACACCCCAATGCTAATTTCTTACAGAGACTAAGAATGTGTTGTTTAAAACTTAATTTATTATCAATATATATACCTAAATTTTTCCCGGAACGGTTTGCAATTAAACTATTGTCGATACAAACATTAGCCTTCATTGACATGCAATATATTAGTCTTGGATTATTAAATGACAAAGTTTAGCATCACACCACATTTTACCCTTTCAAGATCCCGCTGATAGTTTTATTCAGTTCTTGGCTACTGCTATTGTACAAGATGGTCGTGTCATCTGAAATAAGGTAAAGCGGCCTCTAATCTTCAAAAACGCTATATCATTTATATACAGTAAAAAAAATATAGGCCCCCGTACAGAACCCTGAGGAACACCAGCAGAACCCCATCTCATCGGATTCAGAACCTTGCACATTAACTTTTTGGATTTGTCGGTCAAGTATGACTTAAACCAAAAAGAGCATTACCTCTAAAACCTCATCTCAAGTTTTCGCAGCAGAATTTTGTGATCAACACAGTCAAAGGCTTTTGACAGTCAAGAAAACACCGCAGCCACCTCCTTGTCGTTCGCCGTATATAGAGACTGTCAAGAAAGGAAATACATCATCACTTGTATTACTATTATCTTGGAAAGCAAATTGAGAAACATTTAATATATTATTTTTTTTTCAAAAAAGTTTTCATCCGCTTAATCATTAATTTCTCAACTACTTTTGCCAAATTGGGCATCTTTGATATTGGCCTATAATTAGAAGGAAACCCCAAGTCGCCGTCTTTATGGATAGGAATCACCACTGAGGTCTTCAATGATTCAGGGAAAATTCCTTTTGAAAAGACAAGTTAAAAACACTGGCCATTGATAAAAGGGCGGAGTCTGGTAGATGCTGATAAGTCCTACCCAAAATACCATTGTATCCGACTGCATTTTTTTTTTTTATATCAGTAAAAGATTTTTTAGATACTATAGTGTGAAAATTTATGTAAAACAAAATACACATATCAAATTACGGGAAAACAATTTTTATATTTAGTTAATTGTTTTTTTTTTTGGTCTAACAAGTTCTCGTTTCTTATGTGATATCAAATATAATTTTTTTCAGAGTTGAGTTATTTTTGACAGTTATTTCAAAGTATCAAATGGCTTGATTTCGAAATAATACTATAATCCCAATAATTATGGAATTATGTTGCCTTATATTTACTAACGAATAAGATAAATTAATTCCTAATTTTATTAAAAAAAAATTGTAAAATACCTATCCATATATATACCATTACATATTAAAAGAGCAAGTTTAAGTATCAAAAATTATCATGGCTAAAAATATCTTTACCTAGAAAAAGCAAATACATTAATGAATTAGCAAATATTTTTAGATAAGGTCTGTTATCATCAGTTGATAAAGTAATGTCGATACTTACTCTGCTGGATATACCACATCATTAAATATGTATCTCTGTTAGAATCAGGCTGATATTTCTAGATATTTGAATTAAATAACACCCAATTTTAAGATCATTAGTCACAAAAATATCAGTATCAGATATTAAAGTAAATAGGAAGATAAAAGGAAAAAAATATTGTTGATAGGCAGTAAAATATAATTGGTAGTGATCATCATAATTACGAAGATTTTTTCAATTTTATAACAGCATTGTGTTTATATAATCAAAAATAATTGTTTTATTTAAGATTTAAACAAATTCCACATATGTATTTAAAATAGTTTTTTTTTATTGTACTGATAGTAGGAGAGCTAGTGAACCCTCCGACTAACGGTCTTCCTGTAAGGCTAGAAATTTGTGGAGTGATGAGTCATAGTAAACCAAAGGGCCCAAAAACAATGACCTGGCAGGCCCGCCCCGCACGCCATCAGCCCCTTTTTTTTTTTTAAATG
>JAHBCN010001649.1:111319-155124 GCA_019359885.1 Listronotus oregonensis | reverse complement strand
AATTTTTTTCAGAATTTTCGGATGCATTTTTCGACTTTTTTGAAAAATTTTAATTCAAAAAAAAATCACACATATTCCTGAATGGCACTGAATACTTTTGTGCAAAAATCCTGTTGTATAAAAGCAACCATTTTTGACATAACGGGTATTTATCAATAAATAATTGACCAATATTTAACCGAAAATGAAAAAAAAAAACAAAGTCTTTGGGATCTTCACCTTAATAAATGCTGGAAAACATGTCTGTCGAAATCTAGAAAAAAGCTATACACTTATTTGCATCAGTCTCAAAATTTTTTTATTTAGCCATTTTTCCAGAGATTTGGAAATGTATCCAAAAATTCTAAAACAGGTTATCTTTGGTGGCAATTAAAGACACCCTACTTGTCGAGATGGGCTTATGAATAAGGTGAGTTTCTCTTCTTTAGATGTATTCAAGTATGCTAGGAGTAGTGGGAGACGCCATTCCCTAGATGTGGAAAGAGTTTTCCAGACAGCATCTGCTTTAAGATATAGCGAGTATACAGGTAGATGGGGGAAAATAATTACTGGTTTGAAGGAAGAAGCCCATCAAAAACACTTATATAAAATTAGGGTCAAGTTAATAACCAAAAACTGTGGGGAAAAAGTAAGTTCACTACTGCAGCAAATTTTATGATTTTTTAAATTGTAATAAGTTGCTTTTTTAAATACTAAAATAGTTTTTTTTACCTCTCATTCCAACAAATCCCATCTGAGCTCTTTTATCTCCTTGGTAACCAGGTTCACTTGAATATTTTTTGCCCCTCATTCCAAAGAAACCCATTTGCGCTCGTTTTGGCGGTTCATCAAAAAAATGACAAAATTTAAAAATTATAAAAATATAACCAAAGTTTACAGAATTACCATATCAGTTACGTCACTTGGACGAGACAATAATTTCAATACAAAGTGACTATGACTGTTTTTTATTGCATTCTTGTAACTTGTAGTTTATGGTAAAACTTAAAGGTTGAATCTTTTGCAAGTGCTCACCCCGTATCCTTTTGTAAATGAACTAATTTTAAAAATCGATACCACTCGAAGGAACTAATAAAAACACCGACAACCTGCCGCGTTTAATTGAGTTACACTTAAAGTAGAAACGTAAATAAAACGACGAAAGATGTCTTAAGTCGTTCTCATAATCCAAGTTATTTTCAAATTGCGGGTCACTTTGGCAATTATCGGGGCGGAATTGAAGGAAAATTAGTTTTCTCGAGTTTTAAAATAATTTTACGTACGTTTCGTAAAGTGCCTTAAGGAAAAATAGGAAGGAGCTTGTAATGTTTTTTAAAAATGAATTAAGAAAACATTGAAAGGTTTAAAGTCACTAGAAATTTTATGGCTATTACAATTGGTAAATGTAGTGTACAGGGTCTTTGATTATATTTACGTGGCTTCTGGGGCCTTTATTTTTGGAGACAGAAAAAAATGTTTTTTATAAAAATAGTAGGATTTTTTCCATATTATATTTTAAAATTATCAGTAAAAAAATATCGCAATAAAAAATGAAAAAATATAGGCAACTTTAATTTTTTAAAATGAAACACCCTGTATATTATGCGCTATTTTTTCTGATTTCAAATATATATACATTGAAGATATTTGGATAAACCATTTTTGAGATATTTTAGGTTAAATAATTAATAAATTACAAAAAAGTTTTATATTAGTATCAAGAAAGTCATGGAAACAATAAAATTGTTATGTTGCTGAATTTGGTGAGATTTTTCTCTGGACCAATAATGTTTATTTTTGTGATTAAACATTTCTGCTAAAGTGAAGAAAGGCATGCCGGTGAATAGAATTTTAATTAAAAACTTTGGATTCTGCTGCATAAACCTAGCTATTTCCAATGCATACTTAGGTCGGTCCTGCATGTTTTGTTCAGGAAGATTCTGAACGGACATAAATTTATAAGGATAAAATTTGTAAAATTTTAAGGTTAAATAAATTTTATAATCTGTTTTATTAAGTTTAGATGCCGCATCCGAGATTGATATTTTAGGAATTTCTAAAATTATTTAAAGTAGTTAGTGCTAGTCCAATAGAAAAAGTATAATAATTATTCTGAAAAACGAGGATATCCAAAACTTTGTTTTTATTTCGTGCTGCATTTCTTTTCTTCATTTTAAACATTTTTTGTTCAATAAGCCTTCTTACTATGTATTTAATAGTATCTATATATGGTACCCGTTGTTAAGGATATAATAAGTAATACTCCCTTTGCACTGTCGTCACATTATATTATTGTTACCATAAAAAAGACGCATAATAGCGATTTTTTGTTCTTCTAAATAGCCCATCGACAAAAAAGCAATACAAACTACTTTTAATAGTTAAAATGATAAATTTCAACTTTTTACAATATCAATACGTCAATTTTATTAAAACAATTTTATTGTTTTCATAGCTTCTTGATACTAATATGATTTTTTTTTCAATTTATTTATATTTTAAGCTTAAATATCTCAAAAATGGTTCATCCAAATATCATTAATGTATATATATTTGAAATCAGAAAAAATATTTTTTATTGTAGCGCATTATATACAGGGTGTTTCATTTAAAAAAGTTGAAGTTGCCTTTATTTTTCCATTTTTTTATTGCGATATTTTTTTACTGATAACTTTAAAAGATAATATGGAAAAAAACCTACAATCTTTATATAAAACATTTTTTTCTGTCTTTAAAAGTAAAGGCTCCAGAAGCCACGTAACTATAATCAAAGACGTTAGGTCAATTTGTATTTTTTTTTGAAATTATAAAAAATGGAAAAACATTTATTTAGTGCACACTAATTTACCACGGGCCTCTATTATCTACACAACTGATTCCCATAATAGTCCAGTAACTGAAGACCTAAAAGTACCCAAAGTTGTAAATAAATCTGTACAGTTTTCATTTGTGGCGCAATTCTTAGGTCTTTGTGGATGCTTTCGAGCAAGAAAAAGTTTATCACGATTCCCAAAAATGAGTTTCCCGCGAATATCTGCCAAAATATGCGAATTAGAGAATTTTTGTTCAGACAAAAAATAAAGATCACCTCAAAATCAACAAAAATGGTCCTTACCATTTTATTCGCAACACCAATATTTTTCGCATAAAACGGCCGTTGAAAAATCCATAACATTTCACACCGGATACAGAGTGTCTAGAACTAGAAACGGCTAAAAATGCAGATGGGCAAAACAATTTTTTATCAAAACGCAAGAAGGATGGTAAAGGAAATTTTCTGGGATCATTAAACACTTGCTAAGGTCTCATTATAAAAAGGAAATGTTAATAACAAAACATTTTTTCAAAAAATATTAATGAGATACTCTCAAAATATTGTGAAAAAAAATTTAAGCGCTTTTTTTAATATTCTCCGGGTTTTCTCATTCTGATGAACTTTGAATGATTAAAAAAATATTGCCCAGGTAATGGAACAATTCGTCCGCCCTCTTATAAGTGAAATCCACAAAGATAGCGGCATTCTAGCGGTAAAACGGCAGCTAAAATGAGGGGAACTTTTGGGTCCCGTTATCTCGAAAACTATTGGTTTTTCGAAAAAAATTATAGGGACCATTTTTGTAGATTACAAGGCGATCTTCATTTTTTATTAAAACAAAAATTCTCCAATTCGCATATTTTGGCAGATATTAGCGAAAAACCCATTGTTCGGGCCTTGAGGGGCCATTTTTTGCATTTTCCCACCTGTTAATGTTGATTTTTTCGCTTTTTTTTCGCTCGAAAGCATCCCCGAAGACCTAAGAATTGCACCACAAGGGAAAACTGTACAGAATTATTTACAACTTTGTCTCTTCTTTTACTGGACTATATGTAAATAAGTAAGGAAAAATACATAATACCTCCAAAATTTAAATTTCGTGTTGTTCAAGTTTGCCGCACATTATGGTCCAATCATTATAGGTCATTTTTTTAATTCATGTTAACAGATGTCTGACTGCGCCATGACTTCCGGAATAACCTGTAGTTACTGAAACGAAAAATCCAACCATTTTTTTAGGTAATTTCTTTAAACAATAATTATTAAAAAAAGCATTTTTTCTTTGTTTTTTTTTAAATATGACAAAAAGTACTGGCTATATTACTTTACTCATAAGAGACCGTTTATAGAGAATTCAAAAATCTACAAAACGGTTTTTAAAAAATCCCGATGCGACCATTTTTTTACCGAGAAAAGCCGGAAAAACGCTTAAATTAGACCTTTTTTCAAAAATTTGTATCTCCGTTAATTTTTAATATTAAGGGCTGATTTTTTGAGAAATGATAGTGAATAACATAAACTTTGAACTGCCAAAGATGAAAATTGTCGCATTAATAGTTTTTATTCAATCGCACTATAAGCAAATTAGGCCCTTATCTTGCAAGTGCCGTGAATAATAGGCAAATGGTCCGATATGAATTTTTAAAACGGCTTTTTAAAGTTGAGATTAAAAGCTACAAATTGTATATCTCACATTTTCATGTAAGTTTGGAGATAATTGTTAAAAATGTTTGTGAACCTAGCGCGTCGAGCAAAAATTCGCGATGCGCAGCCCGTCTCTTGCTTCTCCTTCGCTGGTGGGTGCCCCTTCAACGGTCGACTCAATACGTCTCGGTCGCGAATTTTCGCTCGACGCGCTAGGTTCACAAGCATTTTTAATAATGTTCTCCAAACCTTTATGAAAATGTGAGATATATCATTTGTAGCTTGTAATCTCAACTTTAAAAAGACGTTTTAAAAATTCAAATCGGACCATTTGCCTAATATTCACGGCACTTGCAAGATAAGGGCCTAATTTGTTTATAGTGCGAATGAATAAAAACTATTTATGCGACAATTTTTTGACTACCATTTCCCAAAAAATCAACCCTTAACATTAAAAATTAACGGAGATACATTTTTTTAAAAAGGGCTGTTTTAAGCGTTTTTCCGGCTTTTCTCGGTGAAAAATGGTCGGTTCGGGATTTTTCAAAACACATTTTGTACGTTGTTGAATTCTCTACAAACGGTCTAATGAGTAAAGTGATATAGCCAGTACTTTTTGTAATATTAAAAAAACCGAAAAAAGGCTTTTTTTTAATTATTGTTTAAAAAAATTACCCGAAAAAAAATTGGTTGGATTTTTGATTTTAGTAATTTACAGGTTAATCCAGAAGTCATGGCCAAGGAAGTTTAAAGGTGTATGGAAGCCCAATGCTATTGCCCATTCGATCAAAAAATGTCCAGCCCAGTATGAAAATAACTGTCAGAGTTGGCCCCGCCGATTTTGCGCAATAACGAAATTCCACGAAATAATTTAATGTGTTGCCTACTTACACACTGATAAATCAGTGTGTAGTTAGGCAACACATTATACTTTTATGGAAGCCGTATTAGTTTCGATTGTTTTGCTTTGTGTGATTATATTTTGTGGTTGCAGAAGTTTTTTGGATTGATAAAAACCTTCTTATTTTAGTGATTAGTGTTTATTAAATTGTGACTATAATTTTGTGTTTATTGTTTGTTACTTATAATACCTTAACAAAATGACTAGAGGTTGTATGGTTTTATCTTGCAAATCTAAGGGTAACATACTCGGCATTTTTTACTTTAGGTAAGTATTTCTTATATTTAAATTAGGTGCTTCTTATAAGACGTAACGTTAGGTAACCGAATAAATAATAATATATCAATTATGAACTATAGAAAATGAAAATTTCATAGAAAATAGCAGTGAGAAAAGTAAGGCAATCTAACTATCTTTTAGATGATTTCCACAATGTTTTGTATTTCTGGATTATTAAGAAATAAGGTTTACATTTAGGTACTTTTATTTCATTTAATAATTTAGTACATTCTTTTAAAGGATCAAAATTATTAATTACTGGGCAGACCAGCAAATTTTAATAATAAGGTCCCATTTAAAGAAAGTACAAATTTAAAGTTCTTTTGCTTTTTCTGTATTTGTTTAAAAGATATTAATTTTTGGTTTCTTAAACTTACATTATCAACTTTTTAAGCTCGACATACTGTAGACACATAATATTTAACATGTTACTGTTACAATGGATACCTAGGTACCAAAGGTTACTAAACATTTTTAACCACTGTTATTCTGTCTCATGGATGTTTGTTATTAGTGAAAAGTATATGCCTAAAAAACAGTTATAAAAATTTTCACTTTTTAATGTACAACCACAATCTTAGGATTAGATTAAACTCATTTACACTATCTTGCCCTTCTTTTATCACAAAATTGGTGATAAGTACACGAAACTATCATACAATGTTTGAAATTTATTTTAAAAAATCGTGTTTTTATTTATTTACAAAGATTTTTGGTAAAAATACAAAACTCCCAAAAATATCGACCATTTAAATAGAAGGCTGTAAAGTGGCGCCATCTATTCTTTCCATATTATATCAGATGATATAAAATCCAATATTACACAATAATTTTAAATATTCTATGGTAGTATCGTTTAATAACTAACAATTTTGTGCAAAAAATAAATAAAAAACAGTGAATGCTTGAATTTGACATTTGATGATGTCAACTTTATAGATAGTAACAAAGAATTATGGAAGTCCGGCCCTGACCTACTATTCATTGCGCAAACTCCGCGGGGCCAATCCCCCGATTCCCGCTGCCCTGCACGCCTGGACAATTTTGTTCTACAGTATTGGGCTTCCATACACCTTTAAACTTCCTTGGTCATGGCGCGGTCAAATATCTGTTAAAATTAATTCCAAAAAAAATCCATATTGATTGGACTATTATTTCCTTGCAGAAAGAGTGCATTTGACAACATTGGTATCTATGCTACGCTTCGGTCTATCTTACGTCAACAGTGTTGCCACATATCCACAAGAAGCAAACGTTTATAATCTTAAAATTTTCAGCTAGCTTGGAATTAATTAAATAAAAAAAATATTTAACTTTGTGTATGTATTACATTAAAAGATTATGATGGTAATACCTAGTCTGCCCATTAACAAAAAAAAGTATGGGAAAAAAGTCTACAGGATAATTTTTCGAATAGTTGTGTTATTAATACCCTCAAAGTAATTATTTTTGGGGTTTATTCTGTAAGCTCAGAGTTTAAATCCGGAAAAAGCGGGTTTCTATTAGACTAAAACCTGTAATATCCTGCCTGCCTTTGAAAATCTTCATTAGGGATAATACAACGAAAAGCTGTTGATAAGGGTAAAATTTTTTCCGAAGGTTTGTTAAAAAAAAAAACGTAGTTTAACACGAAAATTTTTAAAATCTGAAAAAAATATGTTACATTTTTTTAAGGGCTGTTTGAAAAATACATATATATAAAATGACAGAATCCAAACTAGGACGATTTAAGTCTTTTTGAAATGGTCAAGTTTTATTTTTTTTTCTAAATGGAAAAGTTACTTTCCGCAAGTGTTAGAAACAATATTTTTTCTAAAAACAAAAGGAAAAACCAACATCATTTTAAGGATTTATGATTAAAATATTGTTTATTACCAAAGAAGTTTATACACTAATTAATATTATTAAAATTTATAGTTAAAGTGCAATTGATCGCGTTTTGCAAATTTATTTCTGACGCGAGTTGCTTTTCTGTTGAAAACGTTGACGGCGGCGGCGTTGGGTTCTTGATGAGCCAATCTTTTGCAACTATGGAAGTAGTTTCTTGAACCGAGAGGTTTAGTACATTGGAAGATGGAATTGACGGTTGTTTCTAGATAGTGGTAGGTGTTTTGGTAAAATTGGGTATTTTGTTTGAAATATCCTTTCTAAAATTTGTTGAATTCTTGAGGTTTAATGTTGGATATTTGTTCTCCGGAGTTTGCGAGAAATGTTGCAGAGGAACAGCGAAAGCTATGCCCAGTATACAATTCCGGGTTAGGAAGTTTGAAATAGGCCGCTATTTCCGATGCAATTTTTCCAAAGGTATTAATGCCGATACATTTTATTGTACACACTCCTTGTTTATAGTTCACAAAAAATCGCCTATGTGGTGTTGCCGGCTTTCTTAAACTGGCATACTTTCTATAAAGATTCAAAAACTTTCCATTTTCGGCATCTCCAGAAATGACAAAGCTTCTAGAGCTGTGATTTTTTGAGTCTGGGATGTGTATCAATACTAAATATCCTTGGTCTTCAATATGGTCCAGACCAAGGGTGGTAAACTTAACAAGGAGTGCTCGATTTTTACTATTTGTCCGCAGATATAGGGTATGTTTGGACGTCACCCGTTTGACCATTTTGCCCAAAAGGTAGATTTATTTTATTAATTTTTGTTAAATATTTAATTTTTAAAAACTGTTTTGGATATGCACTTACAATTAGAACTGTAATGTATAATATTTTAAAAAATTAAGACTTTATATTACTTGTAAATGAAACAAAAAGATAAACGGATTACGTCACAAATTCCGAATTGACATTTAAATTGGCGTATATGGGCCTAAATGGGATCGAGCACTCCTTGTTAGGTTTATCACTCTTGGGCCCAGACATATTTTTGTTAACTCCTCTCTACTACAAGCGCCCGCTAAGTCAAAAATCGTAGCCACTTTTATATGTAAATAAGTATCATCTGGATCTTCATCCATGAATTTCGATATTTCATCTTTTAAAAAGGCTTTAGTCTTTTTGGGTCTAAAACAAACGCTTTGTTTTTTAAGGTAGGTCGTCTCTTTAAAAAACTTGCTTAAATCTGTGTTCCTTCGTAACTTAATAATACATATTAGCATCTAGAGTATCTAGACCATAATGTATTGGGTTTACATGTTTTTTTATAAATAAGAGAAATAGGCCAGAAAAATCTCTTCTTTAAAATACTTCACACCCTTACTTTGATACCAGCTCTCAAACATAACAAATTCTTTTTCACACCTGTGACGAGACTTCATGGGCAGAAGATCTATACTTGCTGTTTCTGCTGCTTCAATAATCGATGCTGGTAAATCGTCGTCAGAGTCCATTGAAAATGTTACTCCAATTTGGTTGAAAAATGCGTGACAGAAAATTAATTTTTGATATATGCATAAACAATTAGTTGGTTGCTATGAATTCTTTGATAATTTATATGGAGTTATTAAAAATATGTACCTACCTACATTTGATAAATTAGGATTATTTTATTTAATTTAATAAATGTTATAAAAAGACTGCAAAACTACAGCAAAATTCAGGTTCTTCAAATAAATAACTATTATAAGCAAAATTATGCATTAGTTTATAATTAGATACTAATTTCTGTTCCAAAAACCAAAAGATTTTACTTTTTCGCACTAGTGCAGAAAAGCACGCAGGTTAGTGCGGAAAAGTATAGTTTTCCGCACGCTTGTAGAAAAAAATGTTTTCAACATCTCCCAAATAATGGCGAATCTAAGATTTTCAAATTTTTAATTTCTAAAAAAGGTGACATGGTACCCACCCAAATATGCTATTGGCCTCAAAGGGAAACATTTTGGTAAGGAAAATTTTCATGTTGGAATTTGCGAAAAAAATATTTTTTGGGTACCCTTTAAGAAAAAAAATTAAATTTTAAAATCAAATTTTATCTTAAAATCTTAGTTTTACTGTACTAAATACCCAAAAACATAAGGTTTAATAAATTGGCAGCATTGTTGTCTTACCAAATAAATAATCATCTTCCTCAAAATTTTCCTTTTTACCCCTCATTCCCACGAACCCCATGGGCGCACGTTTGTACATTTCTTCAGGGTAGTTCCATGGTTTCTTTACCCCTCATGCCGAAGAATCCAGAGGGGGCTCTTTTTTCCATGATATAATTCATGGATGAAGGTGTGTCAGTATGTGGAAATGACGTGTCAGTCTAAAACACAGGAAAATATTTTTAATGTCATGATTATACAAAGTTCTATCCTCATGTATATTTTCCTTTTGTTAAATTAGTATCAAAATAAAAGAATTTGTTATAAATTAATTTAAATAAAAAAGTCGTTTAACAAGTCCTCGGAAAAAGGGAAAAAGAAACAAATTATTTTGGGTAGGCCTTTAAAAAATAATTCAACCTAATTTTTTTTAATCTATATAAACAAACTATTTTTAAAACTGTGAGCGGCATTTTTTGCATTTTCTAAAAAAATACACAGGTCCATAAAAAAGTAGTGTGTGCTGGGTGTTGGATTAAGATTTTCTGGTGTTTTTTTTTCGCTAAACAAGAAAAAGCAAAAAATCAAGAAAACCTCAAAAACATTTACTGGCAAAAACCTGCTACCACGGAATTTTTGGATCACGACTATATAAAGTATAAGATACAAAAAAAATCATTGAACAATAAAGAGAGCTCTTCAAATTGTCCATAAAAAAGTTATATAAACATTTTTGATAAGATAAATAATAAAGGAGATATAAACAAAAATGTAATTTTGACAAAAAAATTCAATCCAAAATATAAAAAAGAAATTTTTAATTAATGTGATTTTTGGGTTTTTTTTATAACAAATAATTTATTTTATTCATTTAAATCCTAAATCACTCAAAATTTACAAAAAAAAATCAAAAATAAAAAAAATAATTTTTACATTTTTTCCAGAGTATACCTTAAAAAAATCCTAAAAATTCGGTTTTTTAATTATAACTCGAAAAATATTGCATTAAGACAAAAAGGTTATATAACTTAAATTAAAGACCTTGAACAAATACATAGTTTATGTTATATAAAGTTTCGTATATCTTTTATAGTTTTTAAGATATTGACGTTAAAAAGATCGTTAATATCTTAAATTGAGCCTTTTCCGATTATTTGCTGTTTGACCCCCAATTTTGACTTTAGACACTTTTTTTGTGGGCCTGTGTTATTGAACAGAGTAACTCTTTAGCACACTACATTAAAAAAAAGCCTTTAAGCCATAAAAGACAGTAAGAGTGTTACCTGCTGAACTAAATTACTATTTTCCACATCATCGGTATTATAAGCTTCATCAGGTATTGATTTCTTGCCCCTTACCCCCGTAAACCCTGAAGGTACTCTTTTGTGGTGATCGTCGTCGGCTCTCGTACATGTGAGCAGCAAAAGAGCAACGGAGATCCAGGTAGCACAGTAACGAATAAACAACATTGTGCGAATAGTCTGTAGTGGTTAGATCGGGTGAGAGTGGAGACCTGGAATAAAAATTATTAAAAAATAATTTTTGTTTCACTCCCTTAAAATTATATTAAAAACAACCCTATGTATCATCTTAATATTATAAAAAAAAACCAAAAATAACTTTTTAAGAAGACAAACTTGTTAAAACGTTTTGAAAGTCCATATGTAATATTTTTGCGAATAATAACGAGGAAAAATGGCCACTATTTTTCACATGTACGTTTTTAGGTCGCTGAATTTATAATGCGGCATTAATTTTCATATTGGGTATCATTTTTATTTCCGATAGTGGTGTGTGTCAATTTTAATGTTGGCCAATTTCCATAGAAAACCTTTTTATGAGTGTAGTAGGTCAAACATAAAAAAGATGTAATAAATATGTGTGAAAAAATCAAAATTTATGCAATGAATAAACATGGAAAATAAATGTATTATTGATATTTTTATGTGTTTCACGCTAGCTTTTTTAAAAGTGTATAAAAATTTTCCACCTTTAATAGGAACAGTAGAAAGATGGGTTGCTGAATTAAAACGTTGTCGTACACGTCTTAAAGACGATGCTTGTAAAGAATGTTTAAAAAGTGCATTAACACCAGTACTCTCAGTAAAAATACAATATATGGTTTTAAAAGATTATTAATTACCTAAGAGAGATTTAGCAGAAGCCCGGAAGGATTTCATCAGGCAGTGTAAATAATATTGGGCTAAAGTTTTGGGTTTTAGAAAGCTGTGTGTACAATGGGTGCCGCAATCGCTAAAAATGGAATAAAAACACATTCAAGTGTGACTTTTTCGGCAACATTTTAGGCGTTTAAAATAGAATAAAAATGATTTTGAGCATAGTTTTATCATTTTGGGTAAGTCTTGGGTCTACCAAGAAGATTCTGAATCAAAACAAGATGCTAAAGAATGGTGTGGTCCAAATTTCGTCCAAGACGGTCTTTGCATCAGTTTTTTGGAATACAAAAGAAATTTTGTTTGTGAATTACCTCCAAACTAGTAAAGCAATAGACCTAGATTATTTTGTACCACCCTCTTATACAGCTTAAAACACCATCTTGAAGTGAAATAAAGTACGCATAGCTGCCACCCTATTCGCTAGTTCGCTGTTCTAAAAACTTAAAAATATGTGCTTGGAAAACGATTTTTATCGAACGAAGAAGTTATAGAAGTCGTGGAAGCGTATTTCGACAGTCTTTCGAATTCTTACTTATTCATATATTAAAAGATCAAAAAAATTAAATTGGGCCTCATAAAAACCAATACAGGGTGTTTTACAAACATTGATAAAAAAATCGTGGGGTAATTTCTGAGGTTTTTTATGAAAAAATTCCTATAAACATTTTTCGAAAAGTACTTCCTAAGGAAGCTGCGCTACTTTAAATAGACCACCTTTCGAAAAACATCTTTATTACACTCTATCTTCTTCACTAAAGGCTTTTTTAAAGAAATATCAATAAATAAAATAAATACTGACTAAGTACTCTTTACATTATTAACCAGAGAGACTTAATCAATCTCTTAAGGGGGTAAATAACGGGCATTGATGTAATAAATTACAGTTTTCTCGATCGATGTATTCGCCATTAAAAGTTTATAGGATGTATCAAATTTTATGATTTTTGTGTAAACGGTTTTGGAAATATTGTGAAAAAATTATCTTCAGGGTGTCCTAATTGAAGGGGCGCAGCTCCCTTAGAAAGTATTTTTCGACAGAAGTTTATATGAACTTTGTATAAAAATACCTTAGAAATCACTTCATGATTTGTTACCAATGTTTAGGAAACACCCTGTATATGCTATGCGCAACAAATAATTATTACTCCATTAATTCTTTTTTAAATATTTTTTAAACGTTTGTATTTTGTACTAAATATTGCGTATTGCAGACCAATACAAATCATATTTATTGTTCGTTCTGTTATTCTATCCGTCAAAAGATATTTTCAGCATAGTTTCCCTTAATGTTTACATTTGGCATTTCAAGGGATTACCACCTGTGAGGCAGTGATGTGATTAATTTCTATTATTAAGCAAAATGTGGCTGAATTTGATTACTTTTAGTATTGTTTACCTGAATATCTGTTTATTTATAGTTTTTGTAAAATGGATTATCTCTAAAAAGTTATATAGAATCTCTTAATTATTAGTGCTTATAAAATAAGTATTATTTCCCCGTTGGAAAAATATTTATTATTTACAAATATATATGTAATATTGACATTAATATTTTAATTAAGGTGGAAGGTATTACATTACCTACGGCTACTTCCTAGGCTCTAACATTTAATTGATGACAGAATTTTAAAAGGATTGCTAATAAAATTTTGTCACTTTTTATACAGAAAAAATTCATTTGTATCATTATTATTAGTAAATTTTAATAAAACAACAATAAATCAAACTGTGCAGATCAAAGCTATTTATTAAATTGTATTAAGATCAAGCATTTTCTTTAAAGAAACAAGAGTTGTGACATGTACAAAGTAGCAGGCAGAAATGCACGGAATATTAATTTGATACATAAATAAAAAATGTTAAAAATCGGAAATAACGTATTTTTAATAGCTAAATTATAACAAACAAGTAATTTTAGAAATTGATAGCATTAGGTTTTAAAAAGTCATAATAAACAAAAAAAATGCAGATTTTTGGACCCTTAAATTTTTTTGAAACCCCAATGTAAGAAAAACTTATGTATGAAACTTATCAAATTTTCTTAACGTAGTTTTGCATATAATTTTAATAATTTTGTTTATTTTTTTATTAATAATTTGGAGTCCAAATATGGATCTTTACATTATTAGCTTTTCACGTTTACCAAAGATCTTAGGCTTTTAAACGTTTTTTTAATAAATCGGATCATCGGAACACCTTCAGTAATTATTTAATTCTGCAAATTAAAAAAAAATTAACTGAGAATATGTTTTAACAGTATATAACTTTTTAAATTATGTTTCTCAATACATAATTATACAATAGCCGGTTTAACTTTTAAATTAGTTTTCAATACAAATTATATAGCCTTTAACTTAAATTATTTTCTATAATAAATACGATATTGCCGTGTTATCTTTTAAATTAATGTGTTTAATACATAATTATACGATAGCCGTTTTAACCTTTAAATTATTGTTTCTTAATTCATAATTATATGATAGCCTTTTACTTTTAAATTTTTATTTCTCAATACATAATTATACGATAGCCTTTTACTTTTAAATTATTTTTCTCAATACATAATTATACAGAAGCCATTTTAACTTTAAAATTATTTTTTCTCAATACATAATTATACGATAGCCTTTTACTTTAAAATTATTTTTTCTCAATACATAATTATGCGATAGCCTTTTACTTATTTTTTTTTCAATACATAATTATACGAAAGCCATTTTAACTTTAAAATTATTTTTTTCAATACATAATTATACGATAGCCTTTTACTTTTAAATTTTTATTTCTCGATACATAATTATATGATGGCCGTTTTAACTTTTAAATTATTGTTTCTCATACATAATTATAATAGCATTTTACTTAATTTTTTTTCTCAATACATAATTATACAAGAGCCATTTTAACTTTAAAATTACTTTTTCTCAATACATAATTATACGATAGCCGTTTTAACTTTCAAATTATTGTTTTTCAATACATAATTGTACGATATCCTTTTACTTTTAAATTATTATTATTCAATACATTATTATACGATAGTCGTTTTACCTTCTAAAGCAATGCTTTTTAATACCTAATTATACGATAGCTGTTTTATGCTTTTTGACTTATAAAGGTTTAATGTTTGGTATTCAGAGATTTAAGGAATTTTGGTCCCCCATGTTTGCATTTGGTATTTTAGCGGATTATCGCCTATATGGCCATAACATGTTTATACTGGATTATTGGACAAAATATATCACAGTTTCTGTAGGATATGCCGAACAATTATATAAAAGATAAGTTTTATTTATCCTAGGTTTTACCATATAGGTGTAATTTAATACATTTGATAGAAAGGGGAATTAGAACATAATGAACTAAGGGAAAATAGCATTCGGTATGGTTATCGTAAAAAGAGGAATAATAAACATTTGACCTAATTGGATAAAATAAATATAATAAAATTGGGATTTATAAACATTCAACACATGATAATACAAGTGGTAGGTCAGTTAAAGTTTGGGAACCGAATTAGATACCACTTTCACAAACAGATTAAAACTATTTTTTATTAATATTACAAGTAAATAAAAAAAAATATGGTCAAGGCTATGATAAAGTAAACAAATGAAAAATTTCGTATAATGTCAATTCTTATCTATTTATTCTACATGACAGTACGAATATATCACAATGGTATATTAAAATATAGGTGAATATTAAGGCCTTTAAAAAACGCGCAATTTTTCGAGCACGACGGCGTAGCCGGAGTTCTCAGAAATAGAGCAAGTGTTTTAAAGACCAGTTATCCACGAATACTTTACGCCATTTTTTTAAAAAGCTTTTAAAACATTTGTTACAGTAATATTTTGTTTGACGTTATAAAGTACTCATATCAGATCAATATATATTTTTTAAATGCCTGACATGTGCCAAAATTCGAGGTTAAAGGTTGGCAATGTCATCTTAGACTTCACATTTCTCATGTTGTTGATTAACGTACCATGGTAACCTTTAAAACACGCGCGTTTAAAAGTTGGATTTAAGCACGCTCAGGCGTACTTTAATTAGGCAAAATAGGCTACCAATAAAAATAATATTTGTTTTAAGTTACTACCTTTTTATAAATAGATATTTTATGAAGCTACCTTATACAGGTATATACAAAATAAACTTGGCATCACATGTGACCAAATTTTAATAGTTCTCTAATTTAATGGGTAACTTGATAAAAAAACGACTTAATTATTTAATATGGCGTTACTTTAATTAGCAAAATATGTGCTACTAAAAATTAAACATTTGTTTCATTTAATACCTTAAGAACTTTATAATTTAGATTGCGTTGAGTCTCATTTTGCACAGTGGGCAAGTTAACAATAAATTGGTCAAAAATCAAAATTATCTTATGCACCTTAAATTGTACATATGGACAAAAAATTGCATTTAGGAAGACTTTCTCCAATAACTCTTTTCAATATTTTGAAATTATTTTGAAAAAAAAAATCAATTTGACAGATTAAACAGATACCTGAGTACTATTTTTGGTTATTTTTATCTTAATTGAAGCACAAATTTAATCCTAATTCACATTTTAAATAAGAATTAGCAAAAGCAAAAAAATACAGTAATAGCAGGGCTATTAATAAAAAGAAATCTCATATTATGCGGACTTAAGTGTTTACAATGTATAACATTCATTAAAACCTACCCATAAGGTATATAAATACACAATAAACCAACACATAATCGTAACAATAATCACAATCCCATCATTTTTCATGGATTTCATTAAGATTTCCCGGCCCTTTTCCCATTTTTACAAGGTCTTTAACGCTGTCATGTTTCGTGAAATACAATTTATCACACGTTAATGGTTCGTAATTTCTATAATTGTGTTTATTTTTCTCCGTTTTTATTTGTAATCCACACCTGTTGAATTCTCAAGGAGTAAATTATTATATATTAAAAGGAAAAATAAGTTTTAAAAATGGGCGGGTAACATTAATTATTATGAGACTTCGACTGAAAAATGCCAGAGGTTTTTAGATTGATATTATAAATCCATGGAAAAGGACCTGTTAAATTGCCAGGCGAAAAATCCTTCGAAAAATATATAGCCACAAAAAACAAGAAACGTGGTGCGATATATGCAGTATTTTTTTTCCGGAATACAAATTCGGTGTCAAATGGTTCCCTGTATTAAACCGGTCATCTTGAATTTTAAAATTCTGATTTCGGATTTATAATCAGCGACCTCCAAAACCCCTTAAATTCCAAAGTTGACAAAATTCTGTTTTTGAAAAATGATTATTTTTTTGAGGTTAGAAAAAAACCGCCACGTTAAATAAATTAATTCTGGGAGTTTCACTTTTTATGATTTTTTTAAATAAATATACATTTAAAAAATAAATAACCATTTTCTCTATTTTTTCGGTGTTTTCTCTTAAATTTTTGATATTTTAGATTTGTTTTCTGAGGTTAGAAAGTTTATATGATGTGACAACTCAATTTTGTCATCGGATTTGTGTTTCGAAGAAAAAAATACTTTGGGATGCATATAGCACATGTAAAGTACGGACCATTTTTCATACTATTACCGTTTTAAGATATAAGAAGCTAAAACTATTTAAAACGTACATTACAATCAAAATTAAAACTCAAAATTTTTTTGCTGAAATTATGGAAATTCTTTTCCACGGTCTTTACCTGTATTTATAATGCATTGTGCCGTGCTGGTTAAAGAAAAAGGGAGTAAAGGAAAATGCATCGTCATTTACTCAGACAGCCAAGCGGCCCTGAAGGCCATCAGTTCTTTAAAAGTTAATTCCAAACTAGTGGGGGACTGTATACAGGTCCTGGATAAAGTCGGCTTGGCAAACAAACTTCGGATGGTACCAGGCCCGAGGCACCCAGGTACGAGGCGACGACTACCAAAAGAGGATCAGCCTTGAAGTAGGCCCTGAGCCATCTGTGGAATCTCAGGCCTCCTTAAAGATCTATTAAGAGGAGGCAGAGAGCTACAAAGCTGGTGGATACACCACCAGGACAACGACAGGCAAACTCATTAAGACCTTCTGTGAAGTTTACCTCGGACCTACCTGAAGCACAGTCGTAAGGTCTAAGAGCTAACGGTAGGTCAACTAACAGACATTCAAACTTATACAATCACCTGGAAAGAATAGGCCTGTGAAGGATAGACCTGTGTAAGTTCTACCAGGAGGCTGATGAACAGCCACAGTGTGCCAGGCGTAAGCCTATGTAGGCTTAAGGCTTACTAGGCTGGTGAGAAAAGCCAAAACCGGCAAGATAGCCTGTGAAGATGGCCAGTGTAAGTCTATGAAGTCTAGTAAGAAACGCCTGGACAAGGTTCCTAAGAACGATAGAACCACAATAAATCTGGTAAGGTTGCTAGTGGTGGAGGTCATTTGCCAAAAATCAATCTAATCTACACCAGAATTTGTTTGTGGCTTCGTTCTCTAAGAGTCTAGAATTATATATAGATAACGGGTGGACAAGTAGCTAAAAACGAGCTGACCCATGCAGTATATTACACGAAGGTTTTCAGCGTATTTTTCTCCCCTATCATAACCTTTTTATAGCTTTACATAAAGGTATGAGATATGGTATGTAAATCTACATACTTATTCTAAATGCCTGTGAAAAAAATAAGAAAGGCATGCCAAGTGGTTTCTAAGATGTTTTATTTTGAAATTTCCCATTTTACTACTGAGTGACTAACAGACTCACTCACATCACTCACTCATTCATTTACTTGTTGACTCATCCATATTATGCGGGAGTTCCCAGACAGTAGAAACTTGAAATTTGTTATGTCAGTAGGTTTTGGGATAGTAAAGAACAATTCTAAGAACTGAACATTTTAACTTGGAACTCCCTAAGAGAGGGGCGGTAATATCGTATATTTAGGGATATTTTAGAAGTAAATAAAAATTAAGTGTGTGTTATATATGTTATCCGAGTTTTATCAAAATAAAATAATCCTTCTTTCCTGAAACAGTAACCTAAATCTACTTATAGATAAGAAAGTCTATGCGGAGGTGACAGCTAGACACAGAGATCTGACATCCCAACATGAATAAAATACTTTTGTTATGTGTTATTTAGGATCCAATAATGTTTGTGTTTAAAAGATACTTAAAATGTTAAACTATAGCCTATTGGTCGACTTTTTTCTAATAAGTCAGGAATGTAAAATAAAAATATATTTGCTCCCTATTTTATATATAATTACTAGTTTTCAAGTCACTGAGATTATTTATAAGAATCGTTAAATTTTCTAACAAAAAGCAGCATTTATAAAAAACAGTTTGTTTTGATGATATGTCTGCGATTACATTTATCTTTAAATAATTCAAACCTGTAAATGCAAAACTCTCAAATGTATCCCCAGAGCCGAAATAATGAACTAATTTTCCCTGCAAATCCGAACACCACAACTACACAAATTTAAATTTCTAACTTTCCCAACAAACATTATCCATTTTGTCAAAATTGAAAAGTCACAAGGCTGGGGAAAACTTAACGAACGGCAAATATTGTCCCTACGAATTTTCATATTTCTAGCTGAATTTTGGATTTTAACTTTTATGTTCTTAGCAGTTAGACGAAGACAATAATCTACTTAGGTTTTTTAGGTGTATTTATCTTTCTTCGGATATTAGTTTAATCGATTAAAACATCAGAATTTTAAAACTTTTAATTAAAATAATTAATTAAGAATCTTTTAAGGTCAGTGATAAAAAATTAATTTAACACGCTGTTTCTGTAAAAAACCGACATAAAGAAATTGTAATATTTTAAAACTGGTATGCCTCTAAAAGTTGCAGCCCTTAATATAATTATTAAGTACTCGCTCAAAGTGTGTGAAGATTTTCCATTTAAAAACACGTAAACTTTAATCCTTCTTTTTTTAATTTCTATAACTCAGCAAAATTTTATGTTATTGTCTCGCCCAAAGACGGGATTTTTTGAAAATTGAATGCTCTACAAAAGTTTCCATTGCGACAAAATCGCAACTCACACCGGCGAGGTAGTACGAGTCACTAAACCTAATTTTTTTATAAAATTTTCGTTTTCTGTAATTTTCACAAAAAAGATAAAGAAAAAAGTTGTTGGAAATTTAATTTTCTCCAAAAAACTCCCAATAATCGAATCGCTAAGACCAACAGTTCTCGAGATATTTGGCCTTTAATTAATTTTATTATAAAATTATACACCATATACAAATTATAATTTCTTTTAAAAGGAAAATCTTCACACGCTTTGGGCGAGTACTTAATATTAATATTAAGGGTTAAAACTTTTAGGATTAGTTTTTGGGTGATAAAAAATACCCTTTATAAATTATATTA
Organism: Listronotus oregonensis; assembly: GCA_019359885.1. Lineage (NCBI taxonomy): Eukaryota > Metazoa > Arthropoda > Insecta > Coleoptera > Curculionidae > Listronotus > Listronotus oregonensis. Next base: position 134,992 of record JAHBCN010001649.1, on the reverse strand, counting down.
AGTATACTTAAATAAATATTAAATTATATATATATATATATATATATATATATATATATATATATATATATATATATATATATATATATATATATATATATATATATATATATTCAATTTTAGACTAAATAAAAATAAAAGTGTTGATTTTTTTATACAGACAATTTGAAAAGCTGTATTTTTTGTTTAAATTTTTTTGTATCATTTATAGTTCTTGAAATATTAACGATTCTTTTTAAAATATAAAACGTTAATATCTCAAAAACTGTAAATGCTACAACAAATTTTGTATTACATAAATTATGTATTTTTGCAAAGTCTTTAATTTAAGTTATATAACTTTTTGTCTAAATGTAATTCTTCTAAAGTAATGAAAAAACCGAAGTTCGGTTTTTTTCAACGTATACCTTTTGAAAATTTTAAATTTTTTATGTAGGTAGTTTGGGATAAGGAAATAAAATAAATGATTTTTAATAATAATAAAAAAATGCGGCATTAAAATTATAATATTTTTATTATTTTGGACTGAAATTTTTGGTCAAAATCACATTTTTGTTTATATCTCCTTTATTATTTATTGTATTAAAAATATTCATATAAATTTTTATATATAAAATTAATAATGCGTAATTTTTTGTATTATAAAATTTTGTGTATCTTTAATAGTTTTTGAGATACAAACATTTTTTTTTTAAATTTTAATCTTCAATATCAACAAAAAAATATATAAAAAAATGTTGACTCTAATATATATAGTAATAGTCAATAAAGTTTATTAAACCTTGTGCTACAATTTTTATTTTTACATTTGATTAGTACTCTTATTAAAATTCGGCCTCCCAGAATCACAATCACTTCAAATTGTTCTTTGGATGTTTGCTTAGGCAGTGCTTTTTACTTTCATGTTTAGTGTATTTTTCACTTAATTTGGGATTAAAAACCCTTTTTTGTATTAGTAATTGTTTAAGTAATTATTTTACTGTTGAATAATATATTTGGCAACAAAAGCGGGGACGATGGCGTTGACCAATCAGAAAGTGTTCACGTAAAAATACATTTAAAATTAAGAATTTTATTTATCGTTTTATAATTATAAAACAATGCAATAAAATCTTTTTCTGAGTCCTTAATTTAATTGTGTGAAAATTGCCTATTGCAGCGAATAGGCAACGATAAAGCTCGTATTTAAAGAACATATATGTTATTATTATTAAAAGAAAAAGAAAACTTTAAGATTATTCTCGGTTAGAATGGTTGCACATGAATTAAGTTTTCCTGCTGTTCATGAGACGTTACGTGCTAAAAGATATATAATCACTTACCCCCGTCTGTTGAAAGCAATTTAGGATAAAACAGGCTTTGAAATAACCTTAAAGAATTTTCCTCAACTTTCTTTAGTTATTATTCTAATAAAAAATATTCTATTACCTTTATATCATACAAGAATAAGAGGTTATTATGAATTTTTCGTGTGCGTGTTTCGTTCTGTAAATGAATCGTACAGTTTAAAATAGAAATAAGGGCTGGAAAAAATTTTGGTCCTTCGCTGCGTACGCTTTTGTAAATTCTGATAAATGACAAAATTTTTTTAAAACGTTGTTTGACTTAATAACTAATATGTCACATAACATATAGGGAGAGGTATTATAATACGCTTGACGCAAATAACGGCTCTGGCACTTATGAAACTGTATCTCTTACAGTGACCATATATGACATCGCCACTTGGGGAATTTGAGACACCGTAAATTATAGGGATACAATTATAATTACACACCCAATTATTAGCGAATTAACAACTTGCCCACTACAGCCAATGGGTCAAAGAAAGAGCTCGAGACTACATAAAGAAATTTTATGTATTATTAAAATAGTCGTACATAAACTAGGTCTTTCTGCTGGTCAAAAAATATATAAGCACTTACATCTGGCTGTTGGATGCAATTTGGAATTAAACAGGTTGGGAAATAACGTTAAAAAATTTTCCTCAAGTAAAATAACTTTCTTTAGTTATAATTCTAACAAAAAATATTCTATTACCTTTATATTATACTAAAAAGAGGATATTATTAAGTTTTCGCGTGCGTGTTTCATCCTATGAATGAATCGTGTAGTGTATGGGCTAAAGATAATTTTGGCCTGTGCTGTGTACTTTTTGGATTAACACATTGTTGGTTTTTATAAAAGAAAAACATTTTAAAAATATTTTATAGCCTTTTAAGGGGGTTTTCTGGTTTGTAAGGTTTAAAAAATCGTTACTTTTTTGCATCAACTGTTTCCTTAATATGTCTAGAATAGAATATGGTGGTAAAGTGATTTTTCAAAATTCGAAGTTACTAGAAAGAGACGGCAGTTAGAAGAAGCAGGTGTTTGGAGCGCTGAGAGGCTGACCATATAATGTTCTGCCGGCTGGATACTTGAGACCCTTCTATACAAATGTATGCTTATACAAGTACAGACAACTTTAAACAAGTTTAAAAAAAATGGTGTAGGTATTTAGGTTGTGAAATTTATTTTAGTCTTGGTATCGCAGATTAATGGTAAGTTAGGACTGCTATAGTTGTAACTTCAAACGCGTTTTTCTCAAAACTATGTTTTTTAAACTTTCCTCCATCATATCTTGAGAACGGCTTGGCCGATTCACCTTAAATTTATAATGTCTACTCAGGACATATAGACGCAATGACTGGTCCATTATTACCCCAAAATTTAAAATATTTCTATTTTTTTAACAAAAAGTTGACAAAAGTTCTACCTCTTCATTGGTCCTCACAAAAAAAATCACAAAAAAAGCATAACAAATATGTGAAATACCACCATCACCTACTGTGACAAAATATGCTGAGGGGCAGTGAGGGGTGTTGTAATACACTAGAAGGGAACGGCGCGACGGCTTTGGTACTTAAGTCACTGTATCTCTCATGGTTACCATACAAGGACCATACACTTTCCAAGTGGTAGTGTCACATATGGTAATCATAAGAAGACCTTAAGACATCGTAAACCCTAGCGGGACAAAAATGAATACACACCCAGTAAGAAGCGGATTACCAGTACGGGTGACTAGGTTCAGGTCTACCTTTATTCATATGGAAGAGACCATTTACGGACCTACAACATCCCGGACACCGGACTCTTGTTACGGTTGTCTTATTTATACAGGGTGTTTCCTAACCTCGGTAAAAAAATGAAACTGGTGAATCCTTACGTAATTATAAGACGAAAATGTAGTATAAAATTTTTTTGAATGTCGCTTCGTTTTGAAAATACAGGTGTTGAAAAAAATTTTCGAATTTTTCTTCATTGGCGGTGATCCGGGTAACGACTACTAGAATTTCGCAAAAATAAATAATACAAGCCTATTAAACACTCAAAATTATTATTTTATTAGACAAAAAAAAATAATTTTTAGCAAATTAGGTTCCTTGCATTTTTCTCGTATCTCTTTATTGTTCACGTCAGAAACATCTCATCATTTTGTTGTTTAAATAAACAAGTAGGCTTTGCATGATTCCATGGCAATCACATTTATTTTCTTCCAAGTCAATTGAAGTGTCAAGTATCCCATGTATTATTTTTTAATTTAATACCCGGTTGCAGAAAGCGCGATTAGTACTTTGAATGGTTAACGAAATGTCAGATTTTGACAGGTTGCCTACTAAAACCATTGAATAACACTGACATAAGGTTCTGTTAAACATTCTAAACCTTGATTAACTTTTGTGCAACCCGGGATTAGTGTAGTGAATTTTAAATGTAATAATTTTCTTAATGGCTGAGTTTACTGATCAAGAAATGGCTCAAATCCATTTTATGTACGGTTTGGCGAATGGTAATGCACTGGAGGCAAGGCGTTTGTATGCAGAACGTTTTCCTAATAGACTAATGTTTAAAAACATTTATAAAATTGCAACTGACATTAGAGGAAACAGGTAGTTTTGCAAAAAACAAATTAGGCGGTCCACAATTTACAGAATCTCCAGACACAAGTACGAGAAAAATCGGAAACGAGTTGAATGTGAGCCACAAAACAGTATGGTGTATCTTAAATGACTATTTTCTTTATTCTTACCACACACAAAGAGTACAAGCTTTGTCACCTCAAGACTTTCCAACTAGAGTTAATTTTTGTAACTGGTTTCAGGGAAAGTCTTTAAGAGTCCAAAATTTTTCAAAAAGATCTTATTTACGGATGATGCAAATTTTTCAAGGAAGAGCATTATAAATTTTCATAATAACATACGCATTATAACATACACATTAACAGAATACAAGCCGTTCAAAATAAATTTCTTAAAGTATTGTCATTCAAGGCCAATTGCTTACCTGAAGATGCTGCACGCCAGTTTAAAATATTACCTCTTGCCGAAAGACGACAAATAACTGATTTATGTTTTATATTTAAGCTTATTAATAATCAAATAGACTCCCCTCTTCTTTTATCTTTATTAAATTTTAACGTACCTTTAAGAAAACTTAGAAATCACGAATTATTTAACATACCATTCCAAAGAACAAATTTAGGATGCAACACTCCATTAATTAGAATGTAAATCGCATGTAATAATTATTATAAGAATATCGAGTTGTTCTCCAGCTATAAGTTAGCAACTTTTAAGTCAAATCTTAAAGACTTTTTGTGCGCGATTTTTGTAAATATAATTACATAATATGTATTATTTTTATATGTTTTAGGTAATGTGGTATACTTTTGTAAATTTCCATTAATTCAATACCATAATGTAAAAAGTGGATGCTGTTTGGAACACAGTTCTGTAGTGTCCTAAAGTTGTGAATAAATAAATAAATAAATGAATAATAACCTTATTTGGGCTGAAAATATCCTCATGCTATCATCATGGACGTCACCAGCATAGATTTTAAGTTATTGTGTGGGCAGCAATATTTGAGATACCTTAGTTGGATCGCATTTTTTTTCTATACGACTTACTGATGAAGCCTACTACAATTTTCTTAGAAAGGAATTGCCAGGACTCATGGCGGAAGTACCCTTAAGAGCAAGACCTTTAATGTGGTTCATGCATGACGGTGCCCCCTCACTTTGCAGCAGTTGTTAGAAATTATTTGGATCAACAATATCTGATCTTTGGATAGGTAGAGGTGGACCTCACCCATGGCCACCCCGTTCGCCGGACCTTAATCCGTTGGACTTTTATTTCTGGGGTCACCTTAAACAACTTGTCTATACTACCCCTATTGAAACTGTAGAAGAACTTAAACTGAGGATTATTAACGGTTTTAATACGATTCGCGCCAGTTTTTCCGACGCGTAAGAGACAATTTAGCACGTCGAGTAGATGGGTGTTTACTAGCTCATGGAGGACACTTTCAGCAATTTATTTGACTTAACATTTGGGTGCATTATTCAAAGCTTTTAGGTATTATTATTTTTTTGGAACATCCCGTGACGTGAACAATAAAATTATTTTTTACTTGAGAACTGTCAGAAATACGAGAAAAATGCAAGGAACTTAGTTTGCTTAGAATTATTTTTTTTTGTCTAATAAAATAAGAATTTTGAGTGATTAACTGTCTCGTATTATTTATTTTTGTGAAATTCTAGCAGTCGTTCCCCGGATCTCCGCCAATGAACTGATTGAAAAGTTCAGCATGATCTCAAAATAAAGTGCTCAAACCCCTTATTATGTGTGACAAATATTATTTGAATATTCTTTTTCATTAATTATTAATAAAAAGAAAACGCGAAAAAAAATTTTTTCAACACCATGTATTTTCAAAACGAAGCGTCATTCGAAAAAAATTTATACCACATTTTGGTCTTATAATTACGTGAGGATTCACCAGTTTCATTTTTTTACCGAGGTTAGGAAACACCCTGTATTACATTTCTGCTGACTGTTTTAAAATCTCGTTTTTCATATTGTTAAAAGTTGACACACAAAAACTAGGTACAAACAAACAACTGCTCTATTTTTTCTACATAAGAAATAAGTTAGGTAATTTTTTTTAAATAAAAGGTTTTTATGTTCTCCTAAAAACGGCTTTGATATTGTGAAATAAAAATAAATGAAAATAATGCAAATTCAAAATACATCGTTGAATCATCCAAGCGCTCATACGTGTTATATTAATGAATCTAACATAACGATGTGTAAAGGACCTGAATAAAAAAATAATAAAAGGAAAAAACCAACAAGAACGTGCTTAAAATAATACGAATTAAAAATATTTGGGTCTCCGGATTTTTCCCACGTAAAATGTTTACTGTGTATCTAATGTTTTCTCTGTTAATAACATGTATAATAAAATGAGACGATAATAAAAGAAGGGTCGAAATGAGAGTTAACTCGGAAAAATGGTGTTTATAAAGGTTAAACGAAGGAATATGAGTGTATTATTGCATTTGTTTGTATATTCTCTTTTGTAATGATCATGATATTATTTACTTTTTGCTGCGGTACCTGACATGGACTTTAAGCATCGAATTTAACATGCTGTAGTTAGTAACGAGGTTTGATGCGGGTATTTAAAGCGCGTGAAAATCTTTTTAGAGGAAATTAAATGGGGTAATTCACAGAGCTGGGTAGGAATCGAATCTTTTTGGATTCGAATCCAAGAATCGATTACTTTTTAAAAATAGAATCCGTGATTCGGATTCGTTATATAATTTTAAGATAATCCGGAATTGATTCCTTTTTGAAAGGCTCCGATTTCAAAAGAAATCGATTTCCTATAATTTCTAATTTGAGACAAATTGGTTTATAAATGCCAAAATCCGCCATTTTGAATACGTCATTTCAAATTTCCAAATTTTGATCTAAGAATATTAGTTTCCAGATTTTGACCTAGAACTCTTAAAAACCGTTATATCCTGAATCTAAGGCAAATAGGTTTATAAATGCCAAAATCCACCATTTTGATTCTCCCAGAATTTTAAAACACCTACCTATTAAAATCTTTAAAAAACGAAACACACCTTACATGGGATTTTTAACCAAAATAAACTCACCGACATAAAATTTGGGACAACCAAAATTTAAATCAAATTTAATGTATGATAACTTTTTTTCAATTTTTTATAGTTTGTTTTGATTTCTGTGAATATTAAATTAAAAGAAAAAATTATTTGGCTTTTCTCCAGAATAAAGATATTTATATATTATTTTTTAAAAAATTATACTTTTTTATAAATTATTATGGAGAGCTAGTCTGCTCCCGCAATAATAGTAACAAAAAAACATGAAAAGACATAAAAAGATTTAATTCTTTATAAAATTGATTTTTCTTTAAGTTTTATAATAAAATAAAAATATATTTTTTTTGATATTATATAAAAATAGAAAATAAACTTACTTGAAAACATTGGCAACCCGTTATAAGATATATATGTTATTTCAAACTTATTGGTTATCATCGGACGAGTGTAGCACATAAATTATTTTATGTTTTACCTCTCTATTATTGATCTATAATACCTTAGAAACGGAATATGTTATGATAGCAATAATACCTGCTATCACACCTAGGGCATTATAAGCGGGCATTATGATAATGCCCGCTTATAATGCCCTATTGGGCTAATATGGAAATTTTATTGCTTATCCAATTTTATTTCTCTCACAATAAAGATCAAGTTCATACAAAAAATAATTTTTTCTTTAAACAATACTAAAAATTAAACTTTATTTTCAAAATAAAAATTACAATTTTGAAATGTCCCGGAAAATGTAGCTGATCCCACTATAGAATGGTCGGTGTTTTGTGTGATGGTAGCAGCGGTGGTAGCACTAACGCTATTTTGTATAGAAGAACAGTCCATTAAAGAATTTTCAATAGTCGATACGGAATTAACCTCGAATTAACTGAATTGACAATCATTTTGGCTACTTTGTTTTTGGATGAAATACTTTGTTCTATATCCTTCAGCTACTGAAGAGCTTTTCCATTTCCCATGTTGTTTTAGCGTTTCAAACGAAGCACCTGCCTCAACAAGTAAAGTTGACGATGTGCGACGCAAACAGTGGCCGGTGTAAGCTTCTGCATTATCCAGTTTTAAAATTTTGCGATCAATGTTGGGACGCTTCCTATGGTATTTTTTCCAATGGGTTGTACTGTACATCGACCCTTTCTTTAGGTAAGAAAGAATCTTCGCTCCTTTATTCCAGCTGGTCTTAATGTTGTGTACTTTTTATTAAATTTAAAGGACCTAAATCTTCTTCAATGATAGTAAAACTTTTTGAAGTTGAAGTTTTAGTTTCTGGTACCTTTATAACCAAGACTGTTCCTCTATGTTCAATGTCATCAATGGTCATTTTGACCAACTCATCTCGTCTTAAACCTCCAAAAACACCCATTACCAATATGACTTTGTGTACCAAGTAGATATCATCAGGAGCCTTCTTAATAAATTTTAATATTTGTTCTCCTTCCAAAACTTTAGACTTCTTCGGGACGTATCCTTTCGACTTAACTTTTAAAAAAGATATGAGACGATGGTATTGCGAAATGTCTATATTTTCATAGACCATCAACGTAGACCTTAGGGTGGAATACTTGGTCCAGAGGGAGATCGGACTGTATTTTTCCGACTAAAAATAATAAAGTTTGTTAAACATATGTATTAAAATAAAATCAATAACTTACCAGGTGGAATTTCTTCCATTTTGAGCAAATCGTTAAATAAAAAATGCCAACTGACTAACTGACAGAAACATCAAAGTCAAACTTAACACCAGTCATTATCTACTTACGTATACAGGTACAGGTGCAACTTATTTTTTATATTGCGAATAAATAATGTAATTAGTCATTGAAAAACTCTTTTTTGGGTAAAACATAAAGCATTGTATGCACCACGGGCTTTACTGGACTATAATGTCCATCAGGTCGAAATCTAGCCCTCGGGCCAGAGGCCCCCGGGCTATTTCGACCTTCAGGGCATTATAGTCCCAGTAACGCCCTTGATACATAAATAGCTATTATTATATTACTTAAAACAGATTAGAAACTGAAAAATGTGTTTTACTAACTGACATTGACTTCTGATATTACTTTTTTAAAAAATAGTTACTGGTGAAGGTACACGTGTAGGTACCTTTAATACTTAAAAAATATAAAATAGTAAATACAACTTTTAGCCATATAGATAGGTTTTTTATAGTTTGTTTTGATTTCTGGGAATATCAAGTTAAAAGAAAAAATTATTTGGCTTTTCTCCAGAATAAAGATATTTATATATTATTTTTAAAAAAATTATACTTTTTTATAGATTATTTTGGAGAGCTAGTCTGCTCTCGCAATAATAGTAACAAAAAAACATGAAAAGACATAAAAAGATGTAATTCTTTATAAAATTGATTTGTTTTTAAGTACTATAATAAAATAATTATTTTTTTGATATTATACAGGGTGTTACTTAATGGTATGTCATAATTTGAAGGAGGCATTCTGGATCGATTTTAAATCAAAAGTTCATGGGCCTAAAATGCTTAGTTATTAAGATACAGGGTGTTAAAGTTTTAATTTTGCTTTCGTTTTTCTTAATTATTCTAACCAAATGACCTAGGGTACAAAATTTGGGATCTGGGGTTTTTGAGGCGAATTTAAATTCGTCCACGCTTTGATGTTCTAGAGCGCCAGCTACGGCCTACTCACTTGTTTTAGATGTCGTAACTTTTTTAAACTTAGAATATTGACCTGTTTATTAAAGAATAAGTTACTATAATCATCTGCATCAAAAGTATACTTTATTTAAGTCTCTAGGAAGCAGTTCTTCGAGATAAACACATCTTTAAAGGTCCTTTTTATGAAATGTGAATTCTTAACACGATGATCAAAGGTCTTTTAGGCACAAAGCGAAAACGCCTCCAACCCCTAAAATTACCCTCAAAGGTCCCCAATTCCTCAGTGACTTTTGAGGGTGATTTTGGGGAGTTGGAGGCGTTTTCGGGTTTTGTGCCCTAAAGACTTTGATCACCGTGTTAAGAACTACCACTATGCAAAGTTTGAAAACAATTGGCCAAAATTCATTTTCCATAAAAAATTGTGGGATCCTTTTAAGTGTGTTTATCTCGAGAAGGCTACTCTAGCACTTAAATAAAGTATACATTTTTGATGCAGATGGATTTATAGTAACTTATTTTTAATAAACAGGTCAATATTTTAGCTTAAAAAAGTTACGACATCTAAAACAAGTGAGGAAGGCCGTAGCTGGCGCCCTCTAGTAGCAACATCAAAAGCGTGGACGAATTTAAATTTCTCGCCTCAGAAAACCCTCAGATTCAAATTTTGTACCGCTAGGTCATTTGGTTAAAGAATAATTAAGAAAACGAAAGCAAAATTAAAACTTAACACCCTGTATATCTTAATAACTAAGCATTTTAGGGCCCACGTTATATGAACTTTTAGACTTAAAATCGATCCAGGAATGCCTCCTTCAATATGACATACCATTAAGTAACACCCTGTATAAAAAGAGAAAATCAACTTACTTGAAAACATTGGCAACCCGCTATAGATATATATTATTTCAAACTTATTGGTTATCATCAGACGAGTGTAGCACATAAATTATTTTATTATATTGTTTAAGTAATATAATAAAATAATTTATGTTCTACACTCGTCTGATGATAACCAATGAGTTTGAAATAACATATATATCTTATAACGGGTTGCCAATGTTTTCAAGTAAGTTTATTTTCTATTTTTATATAATTAAAAATATATATTATTTTATTATAGTACTTAAAAACAAATCAATTTTATAAAGAATTAAATCTTTTTACGTCTTTTCATGTTTTTTTGTTACTATTATTGCGAGAGCAGACTAGCTCTCCATAATAATTTATAAAAAGTATAATTTAAAAAAAAATTATATATAAATATCTTTATTCTGGAGAAAAGCTAAATCATTTTTTCTTTTAATTTTTTTTCCATAGTCCGATTTTAATCTTTTTTTTAATGTTAATCATTGTTTTGTTTCTAATTTTATTCAATTTTCAAAAAAATAGTTTACATGTTGAGATATACAAGAAAATTAAAGAGATATACAACAAAATTAAAAAGTATATTTTTTCTCTTAAAGGACCCCGCACAAATCTAATGAAATTTGGATTTCTGTCAAATTACCTGAAATTTTGGGGGAAAGTAGTTCAAAGTGTGCTGAACAAAAGTCTCCATGGGCTCGAACGGTTTCTATGGATAGTTTTCGCGCTACGCTCCCGTAAATCGTCTGATGTTACATATAGAATAAACGTGACTAAAGGATCTACAGAGGGGGTACACATGCACTTGTGAGATATTGAAATCGAATTTAGGCATTCAGGAAGTTTGCTGATTAGTTAAGCGACATTTCCCAATTTATTATTATATTTTATATACCTACTTTAACATCTATCAACTGTCATACCCCCTCTGTAGATTCCTTAGTCACGTTTTTTCTATATGTAACATTAGAAGATTCACGAGAGCGTAGCGCAAAAACTATCCATAGAAATCGTTCCAGCCCAAAGAGACTTTTGTTCAGTACACTTTGAACTACTTTCCCCCAAAATTTCAGGTAATCTGACAGAAATCCAAATTCCATTTGATTTGCGCGGGGTCCTTTATAACACTCTGTAGAGTAATTTTGTAATGTAAACTATACTAGATATGCTTTTCTGCAGAGTTTAATTCTTTTTTAACATTTTGCTGTTTTATTCTTCTCGGTATCATTATCGGTTTAAGAGATATCATTTTTTAAAATAAATATTACATTTTTTGCAAGAATTTATTGAAAACACTGTTGAGTTTTTTGAAATGTTTAGGTTTCCTTGAAAACGTATTTTGCATTTTTGTCACACAGTTTTATCAGACACTTCAAGCATTTAAAACGTTTCCGAATTTATTTTTTATTTCACAATGCCTTTATCATCCAAAGATTCAACAAAAGCCGTTGCTCTTCATGATGTTGGTTATTCCTATAAAGAAGTAGCGGATATGCTAGGTTTTAGTGGGAAAGAGCCATTGCAAGGTTTTGCGAGGCTAAAAGTTATGGCAGAAGACCTGGATCCGGAAGAAATCGTGCTACTTCCGCCCTTGATGATCGCTTCATTAGACTCTCAGTTCTAAGAGATCGGCATACCAGTGCAGTAGTGATAAAAATGAACTCCAAAGAGTTTGTCAAGTTGCTGTCAATGAAACAACAGAAAGAAAAGGACCTAATAAAGTTAATTTACGGCCCAGAAGATCGGCAACTGTACCAGACCCTCAGAGTAATTTATAACTTGAATGAAACAACAGAAAGAAAAGGACCTAATAAAGTTAATTTACGGGCCAGAAGACTGGCAACTGTCCAGAGCTCCTCAAACAGCATTGAGTTTATAACTTGACCAAAAAGTGTAAATATTGCATAAAATTAATTAAAAACAAAGAAATTATTTACTTTTTGAAAAAAAAAGATTACAATCGCACTATGGAAGAAAAAGTTATCACACATTTAATTTGATCTAAATTTTGGTTGTCCCGAATTTTATGTCGTTAAGTGTATGTTGTTTTTCAGGTTCTGAGAAGCAACATTTAAATGATTTTTTTTTTGTAACCATAGAGTGTGGTATCCAAAAAAAGGCATCAATTTTACTTGCATTTGATAAAAGTTTTGATTTCTCGATCTTAATATTCTTTTAGTATGTTATCCGTAAGATAACCCCGAAGGACCTTTAAATGGGACATTTTATTATTCATATTCAGGGTGTCTTACAAAAATAAATTTATAATTTTAATACATTTTTATATTCCGCAGGCAGAGAAATTATAAACCGGTACTTGTGAAACTTCCTGTAAAATTACAAAAAGATGTCCCATTTATAAGTAGCTTGATATTATCTCAAGAATCACATTTAAAAACCTTATGAAGATCTAGCATCGTAAGTTTTGAAAAACAGTTCAAAAAAATGTTTCATTTAAGGGTGATTTTATGTTGATCTCAGAACCAACATGTTCAAATTTGAAAAATATTTACCAAAAACTAATTTTGTTAAGAGTAACAGCACTTAAAAATAAAACTAAAAATATATTTCGCGGCTCGGGTTTCGTGCTAAAATCTTTGAGGTTTTATTTATCATCTGGATTATGTAGTATCATCTGTATCGTAGTTACCATTTGTAAGTATAAAAACTAAAGATGATCCGGATTCGTAATTTGGTAAATAGAAACCGATTTCCTGAATTCGATTCCTTTTTTCCTTAAGAAAAAAATCGTGATTCGTAATGGTGATTTCTTTACGAAGGTCTGGATCCGTAAATCGGTTCCTTCTTTAAAGGATCCGTCCCATTTTTGTTAATTCATAAATGCTGGTGTATAACTATTTGAAAAATTAAAAAAGAAGAACTAAGTCAGGCAATGTCTTTTGTTTTCCTGTTTTCGCTTTAAATAAAATAAAAGAACGGATCAAAGAAGCTAATATTGGAACTCAGCAGACCTCGTGTCGTCACAAGCGGTTTTGTTCTCACGCCAGATTACAACTAGTTTTTTTTCCGGGAAAAGATCTATCTAGCTGATAGTTTTTTAATCAACAAAGGAAGAGATTTGTTGTGTTTTTGGGTTAAAATACATTTTATGCAAGAAGCCTATTTGGAGCTCGCATTGCTGTGTTTCTAGATGTACATGAATAATTATTTAAAACTTTTATTATAATAAAAAAATGCCGCATTCTGTTCATGGAATTTAACCCGCCTTAAGCTACGTACTTTGAAGGATCATCGTTTCCAAAGACTGGCAAAACATTCAAAAATATACATATTATTTAAATTCCTTCTGGAGTTTTTTTAAATTTCAAAAAAACCCAAAAAAATGGAAATAAAATAAAATTTTAAAATAGAATAAATCAAGATCCTTCGAGGTATTTAGGTAAAATTAATTTAAATGAGAAGGCGAACAAGGCGAAATCCCGCATACAGAAACAAATAGAAATTTTATTTCTTTGTATTCGCGATGGCGAGGGGTGTATGGACTAATTGTGTTTTCATATATCTGTTGGCCGATAGCCGTATTGTGCCGTTTTCATTTTAAACAAATTTATATATATATATATATATATATATATATATATATATATATATATATATATATTAAATAAAATTTTTTTAAAAATTAATTTAAAATTTTTTTTTTAAAAAAAAATTTTTTTTTTTTTTTTATAAGAGATACAAGAAAAAATTAGCAAAGTTGTGTAATTTTTTTGCTGATTACAATAAGGGAAAAAAAAAAAACAAATAACACGATGAGGTTATTTACAAAAAAATCTTTTTTAAAAAACCCTGTATTTGTTACGTTAATTCGAAAGAGAATGAATTTTCTATTAAATTTTTTTTATTTTTTTCCTAAAATGAAAAATAGCGGAGTTATTTCAAGTTAAATGTATTTTCCAAACTGGACGCAGGCAGCCTGGAATTTCAAAAAACTTATCGTAGTATGCTATGACAAAAAAAAAAAAAAGATAACATGTGGGGGCCGCCATGATTTTCAGTGACAAAATAAAAATATAAGGCAACAGTTCATTTATGCTACTGCGTTTTAAAATGTGTCATTTGAAAGTTTAATATGATAGAATGCTCCCTAATTTGCCAAAAAAATGGCATCAGGTTTTTGAGTAAACTATTTGAAAGAAATATGCCAAACAGAAGATATTTTTTATCCTATTGAAAGTTTCAATCAAACAAAATGTTTTAAATTTAAAAGTTTATCGAAACTCCACAAAAGACTGTAATGATCTTGATCGATGCTAAGGAACCATTAAAAATTAAAAAAAATTATGTACCCTAAAATACAAAACCCAAAACAAACTTTGTTGCCAGGTGATTACAAAAGGCGTATAAACTTTGCCAATGCCAATGGTTTGTTAATGCTATAGAAAATCCAAACTTTTTTAAGATTAATTTTGAAGCAATGATACTAACCCTTTTGTAATGAGCAAATAACTGAAAGAACCAAATTATTGAGCAAATTCCTTGCCCATCATCCCTTTTAATCCACAAAGATGTTTTTGCTAAAACGTATTTGCCTCTTTATTAAAATTGTTGACCGGGTTTTTTAAAGGATCTTTAAAGGCAAAAAAATTTAATTTACTAAGAAATGTTAGGATTTTTTGATAAGCCAATATAGCCATTATTAGCAAAAAATTTTATTTTATTAATGTTACTTAGTTATGCGTTATTTAAAACTAAAACTACGATGTTTATTATTTTTCCCAAGTAATTAGGTTTGACAAAATTTTATCCTTTATGGCGGACTTTATTAAATTTGTTTCTTAATGCGATATATAATTTTTTAAAAAATGCATTTTTTTAATTCAGGGTTTCCTGCGTCCAGTTAGGAAATGCATTTAAATTAAATAACTTTGGGTTTTTTATTATCTTTGAAAAAATGATAACCATTTAAAAGAATTACATTTCTGAATTAGCAACAAATAGGGTTGCATTAAAAAAAGATATTTTGTGAAAACTTTTTTTTAACCCGATTTATTTGTTTTTCTTTTCTTAAAACCCTTATTAATTTTAAATTTTAAAATGTATCTCGTATAATAAAAGAGAATAGTGTCGAGTTAATTTTCACGGGTTTTATATATATATATATATATATATATATATATATATATATATATATATATATATATATATATATATAAAAACAGGGTGCCGGGGAATATGTGGGCAATCCCTCGGAATTAAAAAAACCTAAAAATATTATGACAAGTTACCACCCCCCATTCACTACAAGCCGTGAAAACCCCACTTAACCCCCAACCGGCAAGAGATTCCAGATGGTTTTCCCCCTCGAGCGCGATGAGCGTAATCCGGGTATCGAGGCGCTTTTTTAAAAACATTTAAGGCTCAATTAAAGATCGCGTAAATAGTATTGATTTTCCCCATTAAAATAATTAAATCAGTATAAAAATTTAAAAAAATAAATATATTTATATAATATTTAAACCCTAAAACAAATTAATTTATGTGCATAGGTAAGGAAAGAACATGTGTTTTTGTGGAAACAAGTGAATTTAACATTTAGTTAGAATTTTTATTTTTTTATTTTGTTTATTATTTATTAAATGTGTCTATTTCCCCTTTTTTTTTTTTGACTCCCCCTTTTTCCGATTTTTCGGGGTTTTTTTGTTATTTCTTTTTAACAAATTTTTTAAAAAAGAATGTTTGAAAATATGACACATCATAATGAACATATTTTTGTTCTCGTTACCACAAATACATTGCGACATAAATCATTAAAGCCTTCATGTTGTTAGTGTTTAAATTAGTTAGATAAAAAGGGATAGCTTTTTGATTTTCCATTTTTAGGAAGTCACTCTCAGTATCAGGGTCATTAATAATTTTCAAAAAAACCCCACATAGGAACAGAACGTCTTTAAAAATTTTTTTAGGAACCTTTAAACCGCCACGTTGTGACAATCAAAGTATTCGTCGTCAATTGGTTTTTCCTTACTTTCAACAAGAAAAGCAAATTTACAATTATTATATTTTTTTACAATTTTTGGGCAGCATAACCGGCTATATAAATTTGTACCGATTTTAATTTCAATTTTTAGGTATTCATTTTAAAAGTAAAAACAAAATTTTTCAGTGTAATTATTTTGAGGTATTCCCCAAAAAAGATCTTTTCCGGGATACAGCTGCCCCCCTGAATCTCAGCTAAAGAGAAATTACCATCAGCCCCTTCTAAATATATGTTTGAGTCAATTTTTTTTCTCAGCATTTAAAATATCATCAAAGCTAACATTGTAATTAAACCCCTCCGAGAAGTCTTTTTTTCCCAAAATTTTTTTTTCTAACTTTTCAGTAGAAATTTTTCCCGGGGTAAAATATACGACAAATCAAATTTTGAAAAAAATATCAATTATTTTAGTAAAACAGAGGACTATGGAAAGTGCAGAATAGGTGTCGTTTGTAAGGCACCTTATTGTTTTTAAGTTTATGCCAAGCTTTCAGCAGGACTTTTTTAAAAAGGGACTGTTTTTGAGAAGTAATATGGTAAATTTGGAAAAATATAGGCACTGCATTTAATTTTGTCTAGTTTTGGAGGATTTTTTCATTGACCCATCTGGGCGATAATCATCCTCTCAATAATGTCACTTTCACAAAATGCTTAGGGAAACCACAGAATATTTTGAGGGTGACCATGACTGTCTAGGAATATTCCTAAGCCAAGGCTTTAAGGTTTTCTCCTTTTGGAAAAAGGGAAAACAGATACAGCTGGTTCTCCGTAAGAGAAGTTTTTTAAATTGGATTTGCACCCAGGCCCCAACAAGGACTTGGGGGAAAAAATAAAAAACAGAACTAAATAGTATCTTAAGCAGGCACCAAGTACCTATGCAACGCAATAACAAAAATCAAAACGAACGACAAAATTCCAAAATGTATACCTCGTACTTACGGTAATTTCCAATGTAATATTTGTTACTGTTTTTAAAAAATAACTAAAAAAATACCTTCAAAATTAAAGCCAAACACGAATCATTAAAACACACTTTCAATTTTAATTTTTTTTTAAAAAAAACACCACCACAAAATGTCAAGTTCATTTCCCCCCCCTTTACTTTAAGTACTTTATAACACCGGGATTTTTTCCCCCCCCCGATATTCTTGTTTTTACGCAATGTCTGCGGAAAAAAAATGTCCCGTCACTCCAAATTTCAACAGTAAGCCTTTTTTCAGGTTTAGTCTTTATCTTAAAATATTTTCTTTCAAAAAAGTTGATTTTTCCCTAACACAACAGAGAAACAGGTCTTCCCTAAATCATAATGACTAAACAACAGAAACGTTTTCCAATCTGAACATAGTTGCCAGATTTCCTTGTTCACGGCTTGTTAAGTGAAGTGGGGCTGTAATTCCCAAAAACTTCTTTCTTATTTTCCCCCCATCAGGTAAATGATGTCCCTAAACGGGAAAAACTTTTAAATACTAGGCGAAATTTAATGTTTTTTTAATATGATGGTTACTAGATAAGTATTTTTAAAATAAACCCCAAAAACTAATTTTTTTTTTATTTTAAGGGGGGAATAGGAAAATAATACCCTTTTTTTAAACCCTGTATGAAAAGGGGTCGACAATATTATTTTTAGATATTTAACCTTAAACTAAAAAAAAGGATTTTTGATTGGCACGAAAAATCAATGTTTAGAGAAATAAAATATCAAGTTGGAATTTTTTTTTTCATTAAAGGGGGGTTTTCTAATTGTACGTCAATATTTGGGAAACAATTTTGGGTCCATTTAAAAAAAAAATTTATGTGAACGTATGTCCTAAACGTCTTAACCGAGAAGGGGGGGGAAAATTTTCAAAAAAAAAAATTTTTTTAAAATCTGTTACACCTAGATATTTTAATTTAAAATTTGGGGGATACATGTAGATGTATCGAAGCTTTTTTTGTTTACCACATTTTTTTTTTTTGCAAAAAAAGGTGGTCAAATTTATACGAACGCCACTGGTGGAAATAAAAAAATGTGGTACAAAAACTCTTCTTATACATATACATGTATCCCCAAATTTATTAAAAATCTAAAGGGGTTTCAGATATTAATAATTAAAGATTTTTTTTTAAAAAACCCCCTTTTTCAAAAAATTTTTGGGCCCCTAAGTTTTTTTTTTAAAAGGCCCCCGAATTTTTCAAATTGACGACAATTGAAAACACCCTTTAATTAAAAAAAAACCAACTATGATATTTTTTTTCTGTAAAAAAATTTTTTTTATTAGGCAATCAATATTTTTTTTTTTTTGGGTTAAACTTTTCAAAAATAATTTTTTTTTAGCCTTAATCAAAAGGGGGGGTTAAAAAAATTATTTTGTCAGGCCCGTTGGCAAATAAATAAAATATGTTTAATGGGTTCATTTTTGAAGGCATCTAGAAACCCATTTTATTAAAAAAATTTAAATTACAGTAAATTTAAAAATTATTTAAAAAAAAAGTTTTTAGGGGCATCCTTTAAACCCCGTTTTTCCGGGGGGGGTCATGGGAAAAAATTTTGGGAACTTTCCCAATATTTTTAGGTTTTTTTAGATTCCGAGAGATTGCCCACATATTTTTTACACCCTGTATATAAAAAAAAACAATTTTTTTTATAACTCTGTATTTTTTCATAAAACAGGAAAATTTAAAATAAAATTAAATAAAGTAAGTCCCAGCACTGTATTATGGCAATCATACTTCAGAAAAGTTAAGTTTCTGTGTGTGAACTACCAGGATGGTACGTTTCAAGCTTTCGTAGGCAGTCCTAAGTATTAAAAAAATTCGCAAAAATTAGTCGTTATTCGCGTTTCCGAATACCCTGTATAGAGGTCTGCATATACCTTTGTTCCAGAAGACTATATCAATACCTTTAACCGTCAATACGTGATAATTTTCATCGGCCATATCTTCCAATTTAGGCGGCGTCTCGCGTACTTTTCGCCTCCTACCGGCATTCATGTAAATTACTTCATAATTAATAATGATTGCCATGTAGGCTTTGTGGAGGTTTATCCTAATTGAGTGATATCAATGCTGCTTAATAATATTTTCACTCAATTTTGTAGTATTCAATCTAGAACAAATGGGGGAAATTTGACTCGTCTGTTAATCCTAACTTTATTAAATTATTATTATTATTATTAATTGTTGTATTAATTTTAGATATTGTTTGTTTAAAAGGTATTAGAGTAATGGAAAATTTATGTAATAGTTAATGTACATTTACATAGAGTAATCGTTTTTATCTTACGAGGGTGATTTGATATGTATTCGGTCTTAGAGGGCCACGCTGTCGGCAAACTTTATTGTTGTTAGGTTGGTACATGCTTAAAAACTATACCTTTAAAAGCGCAAGTAGCTTAAGTAAGCAGTTTTTTAAATAGAGATTTTTAAATCACTCGTGTTTATCGTATTCTTAAAAATGTTCTCTATTCAATTTTTGAGTTAGTTAAAAACCTTTTGTATTAGAGATATTTACACAGACAGAACTTCATGCGAAGTACCTTAAAGTTTTTCGACTTTCCTTGGGTTTATTTAAAAATATATGATATAGTCCAAGCCTTATTTGTAAAAAAAAAACAATTTTTGGGATGTACTTTTTGCAATCCAATTTTGTTTAAGAATAATTGAAAATTTTGCAAATTAAGTATTGTCTAGAACAGGGGTCTCCAAATTTCCAGCCTTAGGGCCATACTGATTACTCCAGTAAGTTCCGACGGCCAAACCCATATTATCATTGTTGCCGGGGTAAGAAGTAAAATAGTCCACTGATGAAAAAAAAAAAAATCCGAAAAAGTACACAACGTTTAAAAAAACCAAATGGGCTAAAGTCCGCAAAACGGCAACACTGCATATTATTTTTTTTCCTGTCATTATCTGTAATTTCTAGATTAGTCGTAGAGTACGAGCCATGAGGGGTAACGTGAAGACATCTGGTGGAAAAAGGGAAAAGGGGGAGTACCTTCTATCGCTAACAGATGGCGCTAAAAGCACGTACAGAATAATCTCGTTGGTTCGGGAAAAGGGCTGGTGTCTTCCACTCATTCAGATGGCAGTAATTGGAATATATAAGAAGGCTAAATGGGCAACCAAAGTCGTTCCTATGACACTGTTGTTCAATAAAATATTGCATACCTCCTTTAAAAAGTGTTTGTGCGTGTTTAAATTTAAGACATCTTTATAACAGTATTTTCATTTTAATTGTTGCTTTTTGGGGTGAATTAGTAGTATGGAAAAAAACAAAAAATTGATAGTGAATGCAGAAAATTCAAAAATCGTGGAACATTCGTATTTTAATTGATCCCGTAACAAGGCGCTATGTTTGATTTGCAATGAAAGCGCCCTTCTTAAAGAAAATAACATTAAACGTCATTATGAAACAAAACATTTTTAAAATTCCAAAAAAACAGGAAGTTTGCGGACAGAAAAATTCAAGCTATGCAGCGCGGGTTGAAATCGCAGCAATCTTCATTTACAAAACTCAAAAATGAACAAGAGGCTGCAACTCGTGCCAGCTTTCGTGTGGCCTTGAAATTGCAAAACGTGGAAAACCATTCACCGATGGAGAAATGATCAAAGAATGCATAATTTAAAACCCAAGAAATGTGCCCTGAAAAGGTAAATTTATTAAAAAATTCAGTATGTCAGCAAACACTTTGGGTCGAAGGGTAGAAAAATCGCTGAAAATATATCCTCTAACTGTTCGACAAAAATGGACATTTTATGGTTTTCTTTTGGGCCCTTTGGGTGAGTCAACGGATTTTCAATCTGTCAGGTGTTGTTTTTATTCGAGATAGATAAAAGCTATAAGGACAAGAACTTTTAATATGTATAGTATTCATTGCACAACTACTGGTACAGATATTTTTAAAGGAGTTGAAATGGCCATTAATCAAAAGAACCTTCGATGGAAAAACTTGAAATGTATTACAACTGATGGAGGCAAAAAAATGAGTGGGAAAGATAAATGAGTGGTCGCTCTTGTGTCAAAGGCTGTAGAAAATGACGATGGTTCAAAACCATTAGTCTTACATTGTATCATTCATCAACAGTCTTTGTGCGGAAAATGTTTGGATATGTCTGACGTTCTGAAACCAGTCATATCAACTGTTAATTTTATCAGATCTTTTGGGCTGAATCACCGACAATTCCAACAATTTATTGAAGAGATTGGAGAAACTGACTTACCTTATCATACTGCCGTACGCTGGCTTAGTTGTGGGAAAGTCCTTCAACGTTTTTTGAAATTCGAGTAGTGATCGAAATTTTTTTGAATGAAAAGCATCGCCCTCTTACTGAATTACAAAACAACGCATGGCTGTGGAAGTTAGCATTCTATGTTGATTTGACAAAACATGTGAACGAACTGAATTTGGGATTGCAAGGAGAAAACCAGCATCTTCCTGATTTATACACTAATATCAAATCATTCCGGAAGAAAATGAGACTGTTTCAATCACAACTACGAAGTAAATGTTTTTCACATTTTAAAACATGTGAAATATTCAGCCACACTACTGAGACTGAGTTTCCTATCGATTTTGCAATCGAAACTTTGAGTGCTTTGAAGATAAATTTTGATACTCGTTTCTCGGACTTTGATGCCGTTGCGAATCAAATTAAGATTTTTCAGAATCCTTTTGATATTGACATTAAAACCCCTAGCCCGGAACTTCAAATGGAAATGATTGATCTACAATGCAGTGATATAATTAAGAACAAATATCAAAACTCATCTTTGTTGGAATTTTATAAGAGTCTTCCACTGACACAATTTGATAATTTGCATAAATTTGCTCGTGGTCTGTTTTCTGTTTTTGGTACTACTTATTTGTGTGAGAAACCTTCTCCAAAATGAAGTACACAAAAATGTTTACAGATCGAAATTAACTGATGAGCATCTTAAATCTCTTTTAATAATTGGTACAAGTAAAATTAGTCCACAACTACAAACTATTGTCAGTGGAAAATCTCAATTACATAAATCTCATTAGTATTTCATATGTCATTATGTTTGTTATAAGTTATGTGATTATTTAAAATGTATAAAATGTTAGTTGGATTCATTTCAATAATTTGTTAGTTATTATATACTGAAGTTAAATTTTCTGCATATTATACATGTCTTTACTCATTACAATTCTGTGTTTCTTTATCCAACTTATCACAAAAACAATAACAATAAGCCTACAAGAATGTTATGAGTTAGCGGAGTTAGCCATGACCATATCAATGTAGATGTCATATTAATAATTATTCAACATAAAATTAGAATACTTCATAAACTAAATTTAATTTGCTATAAAAATTATTTGTTCTCTAAAAGGAGTTTTCAAGTATGCTAGCTCTCCGCGAGGGCCCGGGTGTGGCCCTCGGGTCTAGTTTGGAGACCCTGGTTAGAATATTAAACTTTGACTTTTATTTTTTACATTTATTAGGGATCTCTAGCTTTAAAATGTTTTTTGTTAAATGAAAATTGGATCATTGGGGTTTCTCAGCAGTTCTTTAAAGGGATATTCTAGTCTAAAAAATTGAAAAAATTGTTTTTTTATATTTCGATAGTTTTAAAAAATTTCCCAAAATACAGAGTTTTCCCGTATAATTGGGACCCCTTTTAAAAACTTTATTTTTTAGATGAAAAAAAAATTTATATGAAAGTTGCAGGTTTTCATGAAGATTTTCGGTGTAAGATAGAAAAACAAATGAAGATCGGAAAATTAACAAATCACTATCAACTTCGTTATTTTAAATGGAAAAACCTGTATATGTTGAAAAATTAAATTCTGCTAATCTTCCCTTTTTAAATATATATAACTTATCTATGTTCGGATAAACGAGTTGCAAGTTATCTGTTCTTATGTGTTAGCTTTGGGTACAACCCAAAATATAAAAGTATTTGACGAAGTCAATTTTTGTTTTTCCAAGACAAACCATGGCTAAACCACTTTGCCAGCGGCATCGCTGAATAAAGAAATGTAAGTTAAATGTACTGTTTTACCTGTTTGGACTACCTGAAACTTGCCTTAGACTTTAAACGCGTTTTTCCTGAAACCACCTTTTTGAAACGTTTGTCCCAAAATCTAAAGTTTTAATTGATCGATTT
This sequence comes from Listronotus oregonensis, assembly GCA_019359885.1. Classification (NCBI taxonomy): domain Eukaryota; kingdom Metazoa; phylum Arthropoda; class Insecta; order Coleoptera; family Curculionidae; genus Listronotus; species Listronotus oregonensis. The sequence continues at coordinate 111,411 of JAHBCN010001649.1, read as the reverse complement.
TTTTAAAGGTTAGCAAGAATTTTTTTTATATATCCCTTCAAGACAGAAACCTATAAAAACTCAAAATTTTTAATTTTTACCATTTTTAAAAA
>JAHBCN010001649.1:18010-111228 GCA_019359885.1 Listronotus oregonensis | reverse complement strand
GTATACATATGTAAGCAAAAAACTTGTTTAACATTAAATTTCTTATAAGAATGTCACATATTTAAGGCAAACAAAAATTTCACAAACATATATTTAAAAAAACGAAGTAAAAAACAAAAAAAAATATTTTTCAAATTTTGACCAATAACTTTTTCCATTTAAATTATTTATAGCTATTTATTGCTTCATAGAAAGAAAGGCTGTTTTTGTGTTTTTTTTAACTGTTTTTTAATAAAGTGTTTAAAATATGTAGTAACCGGGTATTTTTTTAAAAATTTGGGGTACTTGTGGTTTTTTAATTTTAATGTTTTTATTCAGACTTTGTCCTGTCCTATAATATTTGTATAGACAATATGGCATTAAAAAACCTATTTTACTACCTTTAAAACAGGGCCTGGGTAAAATTTGTAGAGTTAATAGTAACCAAGATATTAGATTTTAAAGTAGAGAAAGTGGACCCTATTTTGTGGCATTGTATAGAAGAAAAAACACTCTCTTTAACCACATAAGTTGTTTAATTAACAAGTGATAAAGCTCTAGGGAGAGAGAGAAATGTTTCTGATCATTAATAGTCTACATAGTTACAAAGGACCAACTATTACAAGACATGAAAATTTTAATTTTATTTTAACATAAAAATTTTTGGACTTTTATACAGCTGTCTTATAAGTTATGTTGTATTTAGACTGATGATGACCATCTCTATGGCAGAAACATGTTTCTCCCTCCCTAGAGCCCTATGATTCGTCAAAAAAATATTTAACATATTATACATATGGTTAAAAATAGTGTTTTTTTTCATTCTATACAACATCACAAAATATGGACTACTTTCTCAATTAAGAAAATGTACATTTTATATCGTATCTCTTCTGTTTCAAGTCAATTCATTTTCTTGAGTAATCATCTCACAAGATGGCTTTTTCACATGACTTTAAATACTAGAAACCCATAAATATACCCATATTCAGTCCTAGACCAGTACAGGTTTAATAAATACTGCTTTTTTTTTAAAGAGAATTCGCCGGATTACTAATGAAGTTGACTATAAAAATAACTTTTTAGAAAAAATGTTTTGGTTGAGCAAAGTAAAAAGTAATAATTGTAGAATAGCACAACAAAATTAAGTAGCCAACAAATAATCAAAGAAAAGAAATTTGTGACTTAAACAGCATTTTTTAAACGAAAATTCAGCACGTAGGATGTATTAATAAGCTGACGATAAAAGTTAATTAGTGCAAAGTTGTTCTGATTGTATGTATCTTTAAACCATGTCGCAGCGAAGAACTGATAAATAAAGAAAAATTAGATCGTTTCCTACTAAAGACGCAATGTATGAAGTGCGAGGTCATTCAACACGGACAGTGTTTAAAAAAAAATCTAAAATACATATCCGCACTGTATAACTTCCTGTAAAATCCTAAAGAACACTTGAAAAGATGGCCAATTTTAATTTTATTTTACCATTAAAATCAAAACAAGATCCAACAATTTAAAAAATTGTTTTTTTTTGTAATTTGTCAATGTTTTTATAATACTTTAGCTTGTGTCCATCTTTATTATATGTTGTAACTTGAGTGGTGTAGTTAGAGTTTTTGTCAAATTTAATATTTTTTTGGGATATGAACCAAACATATAACTAATTTATGTTTTTAAATTATTAAATTATGTCGGATCCTATTTTTTTACATCTTTAGTCCATAAATTGAACTTTAAAACGTTTAAGTCTTAGAAAGCTCTCATCCCACATAATTTTATTAAAAAAATTTTTAAAAAACAAACTAAGTTTCATTAGAGTAAAAATCTTTTATATATTTTTAAAATTTAACTACATCTCACTAGAAAAATTTTTTGAAAAAAAAATTTTTTTCGCCCTCATGGTAAAAACAAAAAAAGTAATGAGAAAATTTTTTTTCGTAATTGGTTTAAAATTAGATGTGTTCCACCTATTTTTTAAAAAAAATCCAAAGAAATAGAAAAAAGTACAATATTTTGGTTGTTTGTCATATTTTTGTTCTATTTTGGCAGCATTTTACGAAAATCTTATTAGCTAAAAAAATTAATTTTTTTAAAAATGAAAAAAAAATTTATTAGTTTTCTGTGATTTTTCAAATATTTTTTTATCAAAATTGACGTTTATTTTTTTTAATTATTCTTTTTTAATGAACTAAATATCTAACAACTTAAAAAAATAATCATGTTGATTTTAACATCCCAAAAAAGTAGAGCCACACATCTAAACAATTCTCATCTTTTAGTGTCATCTTTCGTTTCATCAAAAATAGTGACACTTTCGAAAACCGCAAATCCTATTTCTAATAGCACCCGAGATGTTCTGCAATTACAACCAAATCCGGACACCCTGTATGGTATAGTTTAATTTAGTTTATTTATTTGGAAGGTAAAAAAATTGGATTAACCTTTAATCAAATAATGTTTTCTTTTTGAAATTAAATATATCTAAAAGGACTAATTTACTTAAATTATTATAACCTGGTACTTTATATTAATGAATAAATTTATTATCCGGATAATTTCCATTATACCAATTGTTGTGAAAATTGTAACCATGGAAATTATCCGGACAAAAAAGTTATCTGTTAATGAAAGTACCAGGCCTAAGTGTAAGAATATCATGATAAAGAAACTAAACAAATTTATACACCAGTAATAAAATGTGGATAAACTTAATAAATACATGACAAGTTATGAGGTAAAATAATCGATGAGTTGTCAATAAAGACTCGACTCGAGTTATTTGTAGTAAAAGTGATGATGTTTTTACCTGGGAAGAAGATAAGACAAATTGATGTAATTTTTTCGATAAGGCGGTGACAGAAATATTATTTTTACTTTTTAAAAGACTTTTGTTACATAACAAGGTGTCTTTGTTGTTGGTGTTTTCTATTTGTGTTGTACTCCTACATAATAATAAATAAATAATAATGCCTGTAAGAAAATATAACAATAAATTTTGACAATACCTAGAATACACCAATCAGCTCAGAGACATAAATCTGCAAGGGTGTCTTTGATTTTGTTTTTTTTAATTTTTAAAGTTTCATCTGTTGTTTTATTGTTCACTTCTTTTTTATGTATATTAATTTTTATGTTTTTTGTATATTTTTGGGGACATTGTTGCTGTCCTAATATCTTTTTTTGTCTGAAAAAAAAATGCAAGACCTTTGCAGTCCTCCCAGATACATTCGTTAAAAACACAATACTGTTCGCTGTCGCGAAAAAAGTCTTTCAGTACTCATCCTGTACTTATAACTTATTTGTCACATTAAGTTTAAAAAAACTCAGTTTCCTTCTTTAAAGTAAAAAGCAATTGCACTTTTAATCTGTATAATGTACCGGGTGTCCAAGTAAGAAAGAACGCCGGCTGTATCTCAGAAAATGTTTATCGCACAGCGTTAAGAAAAAAATATTTTTAGTAAAAGTGACAAGAGAAATAGCTGGAAATTATTTTCAAGTTTCTGAAATGGCTGCTAGGGGGCGTGACTGCAATCTTGAATTTTAACAAAAAAGTGATGTTTCTGTGAATTTTATATATAAACCTTACAAAAAAAAACTCGTTTTTTAAAGTCGAGGATAATTTGAACCTTTTTTGTTTGACAATTTTTGCTGTATCTCTAAAAATAAAGTGGTGGGGGGTATTTAAAAGTGTCCGTAAAAAACACCCTGTATCTTTGAAATGGCTAAGCCGATTTTAACAAACTTGGGCTAGTTAAAAAGAGCTATTCTTAGTTGGGATTAAGTCCATTTAAAGAAAATACTTTTGTCCTATTAATAATATTAAACTTATTAGAAAGTTTAGTCCTTCGTATGCATCCCCTTACACTCCATCTGGGGAGGTCTCAAGCTTCCTATTTTGTTCGTTTTTTTATCCTTAGAGTATCTAGACTAAAGTGCATGCCACCTAACAAATCTTAAAGTCCTGGTTAATAAATTTCCTCTTACTTCTCTTAAGAGACCCCATACGTTAGTACTTAGGTTTAAACCCTTGCGAACTGTCCCATGATAAAAACGGCGCTTTGTAATATTAGAATACTTAGATAAAGTGGGATGTTCGGGGGTTTTTCCGGATAAACTGGAAAAGGATGCATACAGGTGGTCCAACCTTTTGACTATAAAGCCTATTAAGTTTTAATATTTCCTTGTTATATTTGTTGATAATACTGGCCCTAAAAGTCTGCTTTATCTTTAAATTAAAAAAAAATTGTTTATTATTTTAGCAACATTATTTTCGTTTAAACGATATTTTTGCCAAGCTTCGTTTATTTTATAAATAAATTCATTCTGCACTTTTAGCATTAAAGAATTGCATAAAAATATTGTTGAGTCATGCAAATCCAATATTGGTTAGCGCGCCTTTTGGACCGTAAAATATATAACTTTATTGTAAAATATAAATAAAATTCTTTTTGCGTCAGATCACAACGGTTTGTCGATTGCAAACAATTTACAAAGGTAGATATACATATTCCAAATTTAAATTAGTTTTCTTTATACCACCATTCGTAAAACTCTAACTTTACCCACGTTACGTGGGTAAAATTTTAAATAAAATAACATAAAATTAAATAAGAAAAATATATGATTATTACTGCTTATGTAGTAAACACTTTAAAAATATCAGGATTTTGTCGTCATTTTCTCAAAACTAATTTTTTAAGTAATGTCATTTTTCTTTTTAGATTGCAAGTCCAATTTCCCGGCAAAAGTATTTAAAAAACGTCATTTTTCTCCAACCGTCAAAAAATGTTGACATTTTTGTACTATTTTTAGGTGCAAAAGCTATCAATTCTCATATCGTACAAAAATGTGCTCGTTGCTTAGCAACACTTTTAATCCTAGGATTAAAAGTGGTACTTTTAATCCTAGGATTATTCTCCAACCGTCAAAAAATGTTGACATTTTTGTACTATTTTTAGGTGCAAAAGCTATCAATTCTCATACCGTACAAAAATGTGCTCGTTGCTTAGCAACTTTAATCAGGTTGGGTACTTTTAATCCTAGGATTATTCTCAACCGTCAAAAAATGTTGACATTGTTTGTACTATTTTAGGTGCAAAAGCTATCAATTCTCATACCGTACAAAATGTGCTCGTTGTTAGCAACTATTTTAATCCTAGGATTAAAAGTGACATTTTTAACTTCTAGGATTGATTTCCAACCGTCAAAAAATGTTGACATTTGACATTTTAGAAAAAGCTTAATTCACATACCGTAAAAATGTGCTCGTTGCTTGCAACACTTTTAATCTTAGGATTAAAAGCAATTGTATTTAAGCTCTTAATTAAATTTGAAGAAAAATTATTTTCATTACAAACATAGTAAAACAAACTAATTGGGCAACTATATATAGGTATTTATTTTTTATTTATATTGATATTGAATGTATATTTGGAATAATTATTGCCAAAATTCAAAGCACCACTGAAATTATCACTAACAATTTTCGAACACATACTTATAGTTTCATTGTCAGGTTGCAATATTTTTCTGGCAGTATTCTCTTTGTTAATACAAGCTTCTTCAATACATCCTTCTGATATCGTACTCGACTTCCAACCACCATGTCTTTTAAGATAAGTGAGGTCACCGCCAGCAAATTAAGAAGTGTAGCAGATGTTCTTCTTAACGAATGTCCAAAGTTCTCCCAATTTTCTAACTTCAGAAAAATTTTCCAATTTCTTGCGGCCCCAATTTTGTAATTACCAACAACCATTCTTTGACAATTCCCATTGACATACTTTAAAAATAAACGACGTTCCTGGAAATTTGATGGCCGTAGTGCAACATATTTTATAATGGTAAACGAACGAGGTTTCTTGTTTTTTGTCTGTAAAATTTTTTTGATTAAGACCAAGCCCATATCTTTAATATTATCAATTTTCATATGAACTAGTTCGTAACGACGCATAGCATCTCCAATTACTAATACTAGAAAAACCTAGAAAAAATAAGGAAAAATCAAACTTAAACTGATTTTCCTACATTCAAAATATTCATTATATTACCTTCATCATCAAATATACATTATCAGGTGCCGTATCCAAGAATCGATCCACTTTCTCCTTTGTAAGAACCTTAGACTTTTTAGGTATATATATATTCATCACTTTGCCCTTTTAACAATGCTAGTAATTTTGGATATTTACTAATATCCACACCATTTTGGATATCCAGTGTGGATCGCATTATTGAATAATGTGACCAAAGAGTGGTTGGCTTGACGCTCTTCGTTAAATTTGAGAAATACACCATAAGAACACTTTCCGCATAGGTTTGCACATTTTTTTCGGTAATTTTTTACTTACCGGGCCCACTGCCGATTTTATTGAAATTTTGTATACTGGGGTTTTTTGGGGCGCTGATCACGAATGTGAAGTCGAATTTTGTCGGACACTTTAAGTTCTTATGTTATAACGCCCCACTCGGACCTAACCTCAAAATTGTACAAACTTTCCTAAAATTCCTCCCTTTTAAATCTGATTACAGCTAAAATTGAAGATTTTATGGAAAAACTACTATTATTTTATAAGATAAATTTGATTTCATCAAGAATATTGTCTAGTGATTTTAAACAGTTCTATGTTGGTACGCCTGGGACCCCAGAAACAATTAAATGGCTTACTTTTTAAATTTAAATCGCGAAAAATAAAAATAATTCAAATTTATAAAGTAGGCCATTCAATTGTTTCGCGGGTCTCTGGTGTACCAACATAAAAATGTCTAAAATCACTAGACAATTTTGTTGACATTTTTAAGAATAAAAATAATATTTTTGTTGTTCTATTTTTTATTAAAAATATTTGTTAAATGAAGGTGAAGTTAAATTTATCTTATAAAATAATAAGTGTATTTCCATAAAATCTTCCATTTTGGCCGTAATCAGTTTCAAGAAGGAGGAATTTTAGAAAAGTTTGTAGTTTTGAGGTTAGGTCCGAGTGGGGCATTATAACTCAAAAACTAAAAGTGTCCGACAAAATTTAACCTGGTAAGTAAAAAATTACCTTTTTTTCGTTACACCAATTCATAAATCGCTGATATGCAAGTTTATGAATTTTGCGAGATTTGGGTGGCAAGAGATTTAGAGATACTGCTTCGGCACTTTTCAATATATCCGCAGGTATATTTGCATCGAAATCAGGATTCATTTTGAAAGCAGCGTGAAAACTACTACAAAAATTATATAATGGATTCTTGATTTAAATGTAATAAATACATATGTGATTAGTACGTCTACTTGACAATTAATATTTACCCACAATAATGTACCTACCAGATATCCATGACTACCGACTTGCTATCGCTGTTATTATAGGTGTTCAAATTTAGTACCAAATTATTAACGATTTTTGAATAACTCATTACTGTTAAATTGAAAGGGGTGATCGCGTTGTTTAAAATTTTGCATGTTGCAAAATTAACAGGGGTTTTGAATTTTTCAAATGTCAGATTTGACAGGTTGCTTACTTAAATCATTTTAAAACACTGACAATGACGTTTTGTTAAACATTTAAACCGTTGTTAATTTTAAAAATTGCTAAGTCCGTAAATTTTAAAAACCCTTCAGGGGGTAAAAATTAATTTTAACTTTTGGAGAAAAAATAGTATATATCATACGGACTAAAGGTGCTTATTTTTACTCGCAAATTTTTTTTTCGAGCAATTCTTGCTCCTTATAATATAATATACTATTCATAGTGTTTGACTATATATCAAAAAAACATTTAAATTGACACATTTTTTTGGAACACCCTGTATGCTCTCATTCTAGTAACTTGCAAGAATTTAAAAAGCAAAATAATTTTAGAAAATCCTTTTGCTGATTTTTATTATTATTTCAAAAAACTTTATAGAACTCGTCATATTTTACTTGTATAATTTTTAACTTCACGACATTTGCCGCTACTTCCCACAACTATATCATTTCTAAATAAAAATTTTGTCTTTATTCAATCCCTCGGAAATTTTATATCATTGCATTTTTCATAAGGTCTTATATCTACTTATTTAAAATTGAAAAGTCTCAACGAATTGAAACTTGTATTTGTATGTATAATGGCAAACAAACAAGATTTTGCATATTTAGAAAAATGACACGTTTGCAAATTTATTATCTTTTTTAATAAAGTCTCAAGAAGAAGCTTAAAATCTAGAGAAAATTTCAAAATTTTAAAATATTAGAATATTTAAAAGTGCAACTGTAGTGCTACACGTTGATAAAACTTAACATAAATCTTTACCGATACATTTAGTATCTTAACTTTATCATAAGAAAAAAATAAATTCTTTAATATACTGACATTTATATTCAAATACTTATAATCTGGACTGATGCAAAAACAGAAGTATAAAAATACTCCTCATTGGTCAATTCAAAGAGCTAGTTACATTGTATAGGTGTGCTCCCCTACTCTATATTTATAAGCTTTTAAATATACAGTATGTCCACGGAAAAGGCGTTAAAGAGGAAAAACTTTTTTATCTTTAATTTTATTGAAAAAAGCTACTCTTAATAAAAAAAATTTCTACTTCTAAGAGTACGATTGGGATAGAAACATTTAAACGCGGTGTTCAGAAAATTGTAAAAACTTAAAATGGTACAAGAGTAAAGTGCATTTATTTGAGAAGATTAAGTAATAAGTTATTGGGAAAAGTTGTTTAAAATTAAAAGGTAGTCTCTAATACCAATTTTCGAAAAAATCGGCCTACTTTTATTTATTTGTAATTAAATTTATTTTAATATGAATTTAAATTCTAATTATCAATTTTATATTTTTTTTTATACGACTGCTTTAGAAAATGGGGTTTTGCACACGCTAAACAAGCTTTGAAAATTGTATTTTGCGCACAATGTGTGCAAGGAAAATATGTTTTTTTTGCACACGGTTCTGTCTTTCAATATGATTTATTATGGTTTTTTATTGTTATAATAAAAAATATAGAAAACTCAAAGTAGGCTTTATTCCATAGCAACCGTCATAGTTTTCTTGTTTTGTTGATTAGATACCAATTTAGATACAAAAATTTTGATTTCGCGAAAAAATGTCCGATTCTGAAGAAATTCTAAAAAAGCGAGTTTAATCTCGTCAAACCTACTTCCAACAAAGTCAAGAGATCGATATGAAGTCGAGTTGCATCGATTTATGAAGTGGAGACAAGCAACAACGTACAAACGTTTTCCGAAAATGTTATGTTGGTGTACTTTGAAGAGCTGTCGAACAAATACAAGTCTTCGGGCCATTATGGAGCACCTTTTCCATGCTAAAATCAACCCTGAGGGCAAACCAAAATACGGATATTGGGAAATACCAGAAGTTGCAGGCCCTAATAAAAAGAAAATCAGAAAACTATGTGCCAAAGAAGTCCAAAATTCTTAGCGAGACGATTTTTGCCGCTTCCTAAAGAACGCTTCAGACGAGAAATATTTGCTAATCAAGGTAGGCATCACAGTTATTTTATTTATTTTATGGTGTCATTTTTTATAGTGAGAAGGTTTAGTAGGCAGGGGTTGTAATTCCAATTCTGTTTTTAAATAGTGCTAGTTTCATAAAGTACTTACTTAAAATGAATAAAACTAAAGACTTATCGGTATTTTTTCTTGTTTCAGGCAGTGGTGGCAGTCGGACTCTCTGGGGCATGCCGAAGAGAAGAATTGTGCTTCCTTAAAAAAGAAAATATGACGGATTTGGCAGCGCAATGTTAATTAAACTAGAGAATACCAAAACGAAGATGCCGAGATCATTTACAGTGTCAGGAAGTCTCTACACCATCTTAAAAAAGTATTCTGCCCTTCGACCTCCACTCCTGCAAACAGATCGTTTTTTTCTTAATTATCAAAATGGAAAATGCACTCGCCAAAACATTGGAATTAACAAAATTGGCGGTATGGCAAAGACATCGCCAAATTTTGATGTTGGAACTCCAGAAGCCTATACCGGGCATTGCTTTAGGCGGTCGTCAGCCACAATATTGGTGAATTCTGGATCAGATTTGCTGGCTCTGAAGCGCCATGGTGGATGGAAATCCAGCCTAGTCGCCGAAAGTTATATAGATGACTCGCTTAGTAATAAAATGGATGTTTCAGAGAGGATCTCTTCCTTCTGTAAGTCGTCTGTTGCGGCACAGCCACAACAGCAATTGAGTAATGAAGTGCCGCAAGAAAACTGCAATATGCCGACGACAGAGAACTGTATAAGCAAGGTGCCAGAAAATGTTGTCTCCATCGTTAAAAAGTCGATCAACAATGCGACGATTCCCGCAGAAGTAAACATTACAATTAATATTTTAAAATAGTTATGAAGTTTCCTGTTTGCTAAATTATAGTCTGTAGTTTCTTGTTTTCATTACTTTTGTTTTGCGTTTGTTTTTATTCAATAAAATTTACACAAAAAAATGTTTTTTTTATTTGCAGTCGTATAAAAAGTATCGTAAAAACTCTCGTTAGGGAAATCCTCTTTGCACACTCGCGAGATTTAGACCTCGACTTCGTCTCGGTCCATCAATTTGTCTCGCCCGTGTGCAAAGAGTCGTTTTCAAACCTTGTTGTTTAATATACTATTTTGCTGTAAAGTGAGCATTTAAAGCTGACAATACTACGGCTAATGAATTGTAAAAGCGAAGTGTCAATAAAGCTTGTCACTATCAACGCCTACTAGTACAAAATGAGTTGTTAATTTGGAATTAGGTAATTGATATTAAAATAATTTTCATCACAAATTAATAAAAGTAGGCCGATTTTTTCGAAAATTGGTTTTAGGAACTATCTTTTACTTTTGAACAACTTTTCCTAGTAACTTATTTCCATATCTTCTCAAATAAATGCACTTTACTCTTGTACCATTTTAAGTTTTTGCAATTTTCTGAACACCGCATATAAAATATGTTAAATATTTCTATCCCAATCTTACTTTAAGAAATAGCAAAATTTTTTATCAAAAGTAACCTTTTTCGATAAAATCAAAAATAAAAAAGTTTTTCCTCTTTCACACCTTTTCCGTGGACATACTGTGTAACACAGCCCCACAAAACAAAAATTAATGTTCGGACTTGTGGGTGGGACCTATTTACTCCCATGTATTTTTTGACGCTGAATCCGATTTTGAACTCAGAAATGGCCCTCACGTCTGGGAAAATTGCCTTAAGGGCCTAAAGATGGTTTTTGGATAGGCGGTCAAAGGTGCATTCTCAACCCCATGCTGATTTGTTCGAAAAGTTTTGGCAACAAATTTTTCTGTTTGACTGGGAAATGCCCCTAGGGGCCATATAATCGTGTTTCGACGCCGCACCCAAAGTGGCTTTATCTACTTTTAAATTCTGAAAATCACACTGTGCTCTAAAATTTTTGGGCCCAAACCCAAATTTTCGTTTGGGCCCGGGAAAATAACTTTAGGGGCCAAAAATCGTTTTTTGACGCCGCAGTCGAAAGTGTTTTTTTTATTCTTACTTAAATTCAAACAGTTGTCGGTTTATGGGCCAACTGAAATTCTCCTTTTTGGACCAGAAAAATGACCCCCTAGGGCCGGAAAATCTGCGGGCCGCATTCTAAAGGGGCTTTTTTAGATTTTTAAATTTGGAACTAGACTGTGCTAAAAATTGGTGTTAAAATTCTTTGGGAAAAGAAAAGAGGCATTGAAATGGGAGATCGGCCGTTCAGAATCTTTGGATACCGGAAAAACTATTTCTAAGTAATTTTTGAATAAAGGCGTGAACCAAGCGTGATGGAACCTTTGACCTTAAATTTATTTTCAAAAAAAGATTTCAACCGTCAAAAGTACTATTTCATGAGAATACCCCTTTGCGGGTTGCGGCGTCCAAACATGATTTTCCGGCCCCTAAGGCTTTTTTTGGTCCCAAACAAAAATTCCCGTTGGGCCCTAAAGTTGTCGAGACAGTTTGAGTTCAGAATTTGGGGGTACATAAAAAAAAACCCCTGTTGCGATTTCGGCGTTTAAAACAGATTTTCCGCCCCCCGGGGGATTTTGCGTTTTAAAGGGGAAATTTGGTTACCATCATTTAATACGGTCTAAGTTACAAATTTAAAAGTACATAAAAATACTATGTTGCGATTGCGGCTTCCCAAACACAAATTTTTCGGCCCCTAGGGGGGATTTTCCGTTCTAAATAATTCAGTTTACAATAAGCTTTTCAAGCAAGTCTTTGTTCCCGGGGTTTTAAGTACATAGAAATACCACTGTCGCGTTCGGCGTCCAAAAACTTTTTTGGGGCCCCCAAGGGGTCATTTCCCGGTCCCAAACGAGAAATTTCAGTTATCTATAAACTTTTCGATCACAAATCTGGCTTTGGCTTGAGAATGCACCTTTGACCTCGCCTCATCCCGGAATCCATCTTTCAGGCCCTATAGAGGCCATTTTTGGCCCCTAGGACAAATTCCAGACGTGAAAAGCCTGAATTGGATTCAGCGTCGAAAAATACAAGAAAATACGTATGTCCGACCCACAAGTCGGACATTTTTTTTGGGGACTGTGTAATATAAAAACCGACGTGATAATAAATTTTGACACTTTTGACGTTTATTGAATCCAATCATAACCTTACTTATAAAACAAAAATCCTATTGTATAAAAGACTTGAAATGATTTCCTTATGTTTTTCTGAATCGGAAGTGACCAAAGTATATGTGACAGAATAAAAATTGCTTGCTTTTGCGTTTAACTTAATGAAAATACATTCATTATTTTATTTGACTTGAAAACATTATTGATCAAATGATAAAAAATAATACAAAAAACATTATAAAAAAATTAAAAATATCGGGTTACTTCTTAGTTCTGTTCTAGTTAAAACCCTTATAATTCGTTCGCCCTAAATTTTCAATGGAATACGATGAAATTTTTGCAAAGGGGTATTTTTTATCAACCTAAAAACAAAGGTTAAGGAATATTTATTTGGATATTTTCCCCACATAATCCGGAAAAAATGTTTTTTCTTCGTGGACTATTAAGTGGGGGATCGTTTGAAGGGTCTCCTAAAGTGCAATAAAGTTATAATGGAATATTTTAGAAGTAAAAGAAAGTGAGATGGATATAAGCGCTTAAAGTCTTAAGCAGCGTACAGAATGAAAAATAAAAATGTAACATTTTTCTTAATCAGATGGCTTTGTTTTTATAATTAATATAGAGTGTAGATCAAATAGATTGAGATCTGGAAATCTACCAAAAACGAAAGAATGGCTAAATAATTTTAGAGATTTTTTTTTCGTAACTGAATGAGTTTCTAATGTGTTATTATTTATCAAGATTGGCTGATAAAGTTCTGACACACGATCCTATATGTTTTATAGTTTTTGGCAGATTCATGTTTTGATATGTTTTTGTTGAAATTATCCTCCAGAAAATTTCCTAAAAAAACGGACCACTTTGGTCCTGCTCCTGGGGTGTAGCAACTGAGCCTACTCGGCCCTATTTCTCCCTATGAACTGGAGAATCGCCTGAAACAGGAAAAACCTTCCGGAGACCCAAAAAATTCAGAACACTTATCTACGTTTCGGTGGTAAGTCCATCACCGTTGTCAAGACTAACCTAAATGAAAAATTAAATAGAATTTAGGAAATTCCAAAAACATTTTAAATTTATGACATTTTGTCATAAGTGAGATGAGTTTGTATTTACTGGTATATTTATAATTTTCAAAAAGAAAACAAGGAGTGGTGTGTTAATTGATTTTGAGTTTACCTGAAATTATTTTAGCATCAAGCATAAGTAACCATGTATTATTTAAATTAACAGATATTGATGTTAATTTAATAAAATAAATGCACTTTCCTTTATTTTACGTTTTTTTAAACAAGTTTTCTTTGCTAAAATGCTAGAAGCATTCCAGTTTATTATGTGGTTGTTATCAAATGCGTGTTGACAAAATTTTAATTTGAGGAATTCTGTGTTTTTAATGTATGTTTTATGTTCTTTTGTGCATTTGACTAATGGTCTGGAAGTTTGACCTATAAAATTTATTACATTCACAAGGGATCTTATAAATAACATTTTTTGTGTTTTCGTTTATATTGTATGGTTTTGTTTTTGTTATTAGAGATCTAATAGTGTTTTGTGTTTTAAAGATAGTACGAATATTAAATTTATTACCTATTCGTTAATTTTTTTTTGATAAGCGATAAAAATAGATTTTTAATAGGTGTATTTTGATTTTGTCCTAAATTTGGTTGTTTAAATTTTAGAAAGCATTTGTTTATTTTGAACTAAAATATCTTTTAAAAATTATTTTTTGTTTTCTTTGTTTTGATTAGAACAAATTATTTGATTTCTTTTAAAAATACTTTTTACAACTTCTTTTTTTACCATTATTGGGTGATTAGAGTTAAAATTTAAGTATCTGTTAGTATGTGTAGTAAATTTAAATTTCAAAATTATTTACATTTTTTTTTGTTAGAATATTAAGAAAAGGAAGTTGTGAGTTTTGTTCTTTTTCTAAGGTAAAATGAATAGTGGGTTCTTGTGTATTAATGTGTGGTAAAAAATATTTAGACAATGTTCGTCATGTTGATAAATAGAAAAAATGTCTTCCATTTATATCCACCAAACTAAAGGTTTATAATGATAATTTTGTACACACTTGGATTTAAAATTTTCCATAAAAATATTACCTAATGATGGTGATAAAGGTGAACCCATGACCGTGCCAAAAGTTTGTTTATAAAAGTCAATGTTATATACTTTTTTTCTCTTGGGACAGTCCACGAAGGCTGATGCCTAAGTACTAACGTACCGTGTGTGTCTTAAGTGTGGTGAGAGGGAGTTTGTTTACACGGGACTTAAATATTTGGAAATTGGGAGAAGAAGAAAAAACTTCTGCGGGTAGCAGCTTCCATAGTCTTGACACTCTAGGGATGAAGGGACGAAAGAAGCGGGAAGTTCGGGGCCTCTCTAACTGAACTGTAAAAGGATGCATAAAAGTTGCACTACGTGTTGCTGTGTTGGGAGCTGCCAGAGAAGGAATTATACTGGCCAACTCCTCTGAGCAGAAGCCGTGAAAATACCTATAGAAGAGCGACAGATTTACAGCTCGACGATGGGCAAGAAGAGGAAGCCCTTCTGTGAGCGTTGGATCATTAATAAGACAAACGGCTCTTGTTTGAATGGAGTCCAGAATGCTAAGTGTTGTAGGGGACGCCATTCCCCAGACATGAGAACAATATTCTAAAGAGGGTCTGATTTGGGATACATACAGATTGGAAAAAGAGAAATATTTTCCGACTCGAAAAGGAATCCAAGCTTTTTTGAAGCTGCCGAGGCTATGGATGTAATGTGTTTGTGCCAGTTAAAGTTATTCTCAAAAGTAACACCGACAAGATTAAACGACTCTTTGTTCTGCAGAACTTGGCCGCTCATATATAAGAGATAAGCATTGACAGACTTTTGCGCGACAGCGAATATGACTGTGTTTTCGAGGCGTTAAACTAAACAAGATTTTTAGCGCCCCAATCCAAGATAAGTTTAAGGTCTTGTGAAAGAAATATCTGCATTGACCCGCGCTTGTTTTCAAATCAGAATTACATGGTGGCTTAAGAAATTGAATACTAGAGTGTAGGGTACTACCGTCAGCAAAACTCTAAATGGGATTAATTGTGGAAGATATTGAAATTATGTTGTTTTTAAGCAAAAAGTTAATAATTCAACAATAGAGTTTATGTTTAGTGTGATGTATTTGATAACAAACACATAATAAAACGGAATGCTTCTAGTATTTTAGCAAAGGAAACTTGTTTAAAAAACGTAAAATAAAGGAAAGTGCATTGCTATTACTAAATAAAGATGTGTAGCATCAATTTCTATTAATTTAAATGATACATGGTTACCTATGCTAGATGCTAAAGTAATTTCAGGTAAACTTAAAATCAATTAAATCACCATACCACCTTTTTTGTCTTTTTAAATATAATAAATATACCAGTTAAATTAACTAATGTCATTTATGACGTCATAACCAGTATAAAAGCTTTCAGAATATCCTAAGTTTTTAAAGCAAAAATTTTAGAAATTTAGTTTAATATTTTTCTTTTAATTTCATCTTGAAAACGTTGGCCGACTTGCCACCGAAACGTAGATTAGTATTTTTGATTTTTGCGTTTTTGGAGGGGTTTTCTTCTTTTTTATTGCAGGCGAAGTAGGTAAGGCCTCACTTGAAACAGACAGACGCCCGTCGCGACGCCTGACGTCACTCGTCACAACGCCTGACGTCACTATTTAGGAATCTTAGGCTAGCTATATTTTAAGGTATTGCACATGCGTGTCACCTGTCACCTGTCAGCTGTCACCTGTCAAATGTCACCTATCATATGTCAAATATTAAGGTCCAGATTTATTTCCGGTATTTAGGAATCTTAGGCTAGCTATATTTTAAGGTATTGCGCATGCGTCATCTGTCAAATGTCATCTGTCACCTGTCACCTGTCATCGGCCATCTTAGTTTTCGTAGAGGGCTATATTAAGTGAACACCATCTGACGTCATCAGGAACCATTTTGGAAATAAATAAAAAAGTCTGGGATTCGAACCACCTACCGCCTCGTCCTATTGCTCTGCAAGTTCATAGGGGTTAATAGGGCTGAGCAGGCTCAGCTCGCTATAAACCGGGACCTGGACCAAAGTGGTCCCATTTCGTAGAAAATTTAAGGCGAGTACTTGCAAAGAAAACAAATCAAGGAGAGTATTCCATCGAGAACATACTAAAGTACTTTACATATTACCAGCGATTACTTTGACCGCTTGAAGAAGATTTACCACACGGGGTAAATCCATAGAGAAAATAAGTTATTGCAATTTCTGCTCATGCATAAAATTTCTTTGATATATGTTTTTTAAGACCCGCAATTAACCGATAATTTTAATGCCATTAAGTATAGCAGTAACCTACTTAATTACAAAAAATTACTTGTTGCACACTATGCGGAAAATCGCTCTCCTAAGTATTGATTATAGCAATAAACATTTTATTTTAAACCTACCCCTTAGTTTTACCCCAGAGAAATGTTTCTTATTCACGATAACACACTATTTTGCATATTATAAAGCCGGTTTGAAAATGTCCATATAGAAAATGAAGTTTTCAGACCGATCAAATAATTTAGCATCCCTTCGCGTACATACTCAATATTATAATGTATCATTTTGTTGATTATAAAATGGATCTTATCATTGTGTTACAACCCACAGCGGAGTAGAATTTTAGAGAATTTAGAGAATATTGATAGGTATTTATTTAAGCTTTTTTAACTTATCTTTTTCGCCCATCATATTCGTATAATGAATTGCTAAAAAAATCAGAATGAAAAGTACAAAAAAACTTGCTTTGTTTATTAAATTTTTGCCATTTCACACGTTTTTTGATCTATTATTTAAAAAAAATTATAATTCGCTTAACGCAGCAAAATAAATAAATGCTAATTTAGAAGCTTTTTTAGGTGTAATATTAAAGTTAAAAAAATATGTTGTGGTTAGTGCACAAAGCGCATCATATAATTTTTTAAAATAATAGTACATTATAAACCTAGGGACTAAAGTGCAACTCTTAATCCTGCGAAAGGTGTTAGCCCGACTGTATGGAGGGCAACAATTTGCTAAGGGATTAAAAGACGCTTTAGTCCCGAGATTTATATACTATTTTATGCATTTTAGATAATAAAATAACAAATCTATAAAAAAACTATTTAACGGTACTCTAATATAAAGATATAGGTTATTATATTGTTGACATCTATACACCAACAGAAACAATTTCTGTGTTCCTATGACACTAAACAAAATCTGACGCTATCAAACTGAAATTATCAAAAATTAAGCATTCGTGGTAAGGGATATAGAGATTAAAACAGCAGCCGAAGAGGCAATAAATAAAGTTGTTGCCAACGAAATCAAAGAAAAATTACGAGAAGCAGTTTTCTAACTGTAAAAACTGGTGCGCCAGTCGCAATGTTGAAAACATTACGGAAGAAAAAGTGCTTCCGGCCTACTTCTTGAGAAAATCCACCAAGTTCAAAGCTTCCTCGCTGTTGAGCCAGTATTCAATGCTAAAAGTAACAATAATCAAAGAAACTAACGTTAACATTGGCAGCACTGCAAACTAATTGCATTTTTAAAGAGGCAAAATAATGGCTATAAACCGAAAAAATCAAAGATTCTGGATTTGGATCAAGTAAAAGATTTTTTGGTAACAGTATCTGTTGAGGAATATCTAGCACACAAGGTAAATTAGTATCTAATATTTTTTATATTTTTTTTCTTGTTGTCCTATCTGCACTGTAGTCTATAGACTAATTTTACTTAGGTGTAATATTAAAGTTAAAAAATATGTTGTGGTTAGTGCACAAAGCGCATCATATAATTTTTTAAAATAATAGTACATTATAAACCTAGGGACTAAAGTGCAACTCTTAATCCTGCGAAAGGTGTTAGCCCGACTGTATGGAGGGCAACAATTTGCTAAGGGATTAAAAGACGCTTTAGTCCCGAGATTTATATACTATTTTATGCATTTTAGATAATAAAATAACAAATCTATAAAAAAACTATTTAACGGTACTCTAATATAAAGATAAAAGCGAGGCTGTCAGGTGTAAGGTTATTATATTGTTGACATCTATACACCAACAGAAACAATTTCTGTGTTCCTATGACACTAAACAAAATCTGACGCTATCAAACTGAAATTGTCAAAAATTAAGCATTCGTGGTAAGGGATATAGAGATTAAAACAGCAGCCGAAGAGGCAATAAATAAAGTTGTTGCCAACGAAATCAAAGAAAAATTACGAGAAGCAGTTTTCTAACTGTAAAAACTGGTGCGCCAGTCGCAATGTTGAAAACATTACGGAAGAAAAAGTGCTTCCGGCCTACTTCTTGAGGAAATCCACCAAGTTGAAAGCTTCCTCGCTGTGGAGCCAGTATTCAATGCTAAAAGTAACAATAATCAAAGAAACTAACGTTAACATTGGCAGCACTGCAAACTAATTGCATTTTTAAAGAGGCAAAATGATGGCTATAAACCGAAAAAATCAAAGATTCTGGATTTGGATCAAGTAAAAGATTTTTTGGTAACAGCATCTGATGAGGAATATCTAGCACACAAGGTAAATTAGTATCTAATATTTTTTATTATTTTTTTTTTCCTTGTTGTCCCATCTGCACTGTAGTCTATAGACTAATTTTACTTTATTTGTTACAGGTGGCGCTTATTATGGGTGTGTCAGGGGCATGTCAGGGAAAGGAGCTATGTGAATTGGATTGCCATGACGTTGAGGATCATTTCGACTTTTTGCTGGTAAACGTTCGAAACCCAAAAAAAACGGTCGTTTGTGATAAAAAGGGCAAATACAAGCTCCACCGATGTAGTTAGACTGATCAGGAAATACAGGGTGTCCCAGAAGTAATGGGACACAGAGTAACAGCAGATTCCTTAGGTCGAAATAATGCAATTAACGTAAACTTTCCCTAACCCAAAGTAAGTAACTAAGTTACACGGTGTCAAACTTTTAATTTGGTTTCGTTTTTTCGTAATAATTTCTTAACTAAATGACATAGCGGTACAAAATTGTGGATTTGGGGGTTCTTTGAGGCAAGAAATTCAAATTCGTCCATACTTTTGATGTTGCTGGTGGAGGGCGCCAGGCACGGCCTACCCTACTTGTTTTAGATGCCATAACCTCATTTAGGTCTTTAGGAGCAACTGTTTTCGAGATAAATGCATTTTAAAAGACCCCGCAATTTTCATATGGAAAATGGTTTTTGTCCAATTGTTTTCAAACTTTGCTAAATAATAGTTTTCAACACGCTGATCAAAAGTCTCCACGGGCACAAATCCCTGCATTTCGATTGTTGTCTTTCCTGGTTTATTTTTTTAAGACAATATTGGATAAAATAAATTTAACCTATCTTGCCATTGTTGCTGCTTTATTACCGATTTTTTAAAATAATACTATTTAATATCTTAGGAATATTAAAAAGATGGATTGCATTTAAAATTTGTGCTAAGAAGTCTTCATTAAAGTCTTGTAAAGTGTTTTTGTAAGGGGGGTGAGGAGGTGTGTAAAGGCTAAATAGTAAAAAACACTTTTCTTAAATTTTTGTAGCGATATGGCTTGAGAAAATTTATTTAAACTTTCTGCCCATTATTAGGTGGGCATTTTCTACTTAAAAAATATTAATAAACAGGCCGGTGACGGAGCTTTTTCCAGGGCGCCTTTGAAAATAGAATTGAAAAGAGAATGTAGTCAAAGTATCATTTAAACCTCATCCCATCGTTTTCTTATTTTTTTTTATTTTAAAATTTTTGGTGGTCATTTAAAGTGAAAACTGCGAATTTTTACAAAAACTTTTGCCATTTTAGGAGTAAAAAACCCCTTTAAAGTAAAAAGAAGTTCAAAACAGAACGGGGGAAGAGGCAGTATATTACATTGAGAAAATGTGTACTAAGTTTGAAATTATTCGGTAATGTAATTTTTAAATGGCAGTAATCACGGTCTTTTCAAAAGTTTTATTATTTTTGACAATGGAAGACTTTTTAAAAGAGAGGAAACTAATTTGTCAATACCTTCGGGAGTTTTGCTCTGATCAACTTCAAATTTTGGGAGTATATTTTTGAAATATTTAACTACAAGAAAAGACAAAAAACGATCGGCTTTTTAGCCTTTTCCCCCCTCTCTTAAGAGACGTACAAAAAGAAGTCACATATATTAACATCTGGACAATGTGGTGGCCATTCTACTGTTGCATCACTCTTTCTTTTAATTCAATATTTGCAATATTGCTAATATAAATATTAGGTGGCAAAATTGGGTGAAGCACCATACATATACAATAGTTTCCTTTGAAAAAATGTGGCAAATTTTTAAGAAAATTTGTACATTTGCGTAAGTTATATTTTTTTTTACTTACTTATTTAAATTACATTTTAGATATTCAGTTACTGTCTTATGATCAAAGACTATTGATATTTGTAGCTAAATAACATTTTTTTCTACCGGAACGGTTCATTTAACGAAAAATGTTTTTAAATTTAAAAAGACTCTAAATAAATCTAGTTATTATACAAAAATGTTAGCAAATTTTTAAAACTCTGGAAAAAAACTATTAAAAAATAAATTAAGCAAATTTAGATATACCTGAATTGGCTTAAATCAGCCCACTTTGATGACGGAGATCTGACATAAAATTTTGTACACGTATTTTCTGGATACCCTGTATATAAAGTCATTATTTTAAAAGGTACGGTGACTTTAAAACCGTCTCTTGTTGATCTTATGCTAGTTGAATGGACAATTAAATAAAATAATACAGTTCCACAAAATAATATATTTTTAAAAATGTTGCCAATAAAGGCGAAGTTTTAAATTACCAAAAAAAATATTCAAATTATCTTTTATGATGCAAAAATTTCTCATGTTATTTTTTTTCCTTTTATTACTTTTGTTACCTAAATATTTTATTAATTCGCAATGTGAAAAATTGTTTGAGATATTTTAAAAAGTCCTTTAAAAGTTTTTTCTAAATAACCACCTTACATCCCTTACATCATTTAAACTTTTTTTTTTAATATTATAATATATGATACACATTTTATTAAATATTTAAAATTTCAATAATGTTTCAAAAATTAGAATAAGCAAACCAAAAGTTTTGTTACTTTTTTTCTATAAAGATAATCTAAACGAACTAAAATTTAAAGAATAATATGTTCTTTGCATTTAACAAGTTACAAACTATAAAGAAACTTACCAATAATAACAAGCCGAACTAGTTTTCTAAACTTCTCGCAGCAATTCGCAGGTTTCGTCGCTAAAAAAAACTTCGTACGCGACGCGCTTCGCTTTCTAATTCAACTTTTCTGCAGGAAAGTCTTTGTGTTCCAGTACAGGTGAAAAACGAAAAAAATCATCTACTTCGTGACGGAAAAATTACTCAAAAAAAGAAACTTGTGATAGGTTACGTGAATTCGTGAGCGGGTTTTTCCAGCAAGGTATGTTTTTCGCAGGTGAATCGACGCTTACTAACAAAGCGCCAAAGGATACGAAGCTTTAAACTTGGCGCTTTCGACCAATGAAAACGTGGAAAATCTCTGTCGGCCAATGGGAAGATTGTATAGAAACATCGAGTAGGCGAACGAGTGTAACGTGTAGGAAGGATAGGTTTTTTTAATGGTTTAAAGTGGTAATATTTCTTAAAGAAGTGAGATTTTTTTTGAGGTTGGTAGTTACGGATTAAACTTCATATTTATAGAGTTGTTTTAAGGAAGGAGTCTGGAATGTTTACTTTCCTGTCTAGTTTCTGGCAGTGGTTGGTCTAGGATTTTCATTTTTTTTTTAAATCTAAAGGGTGAGACATGGAACTCACACCAATTATATATCAGATGCTATTGGCCTCATGGGAAGTAAAGAAAATTTTAAAAGTTGCGAATTTTTTTGAGTGCCCCGCAGAAAAAAATTGCACTTTCAAAAGCAAAACATCTAGTTGTTTTTTTTTATGAGTTTAGACAAATTTTACCGTAAAATCTTCAATTTCGCAAAAATATATGCATTTCTTTGTAAAATTAGAGGCTTCTGAAATATTTGGATAAGAACATTGTTGAGTGAAAAAAATTAAACTGGCTATGGTTTTTAGAAAAACACAGATAATTTCGCAAAATCTGGAACGATAATATATATATATATATATATATATATATATATATATATATATATATATATATATATATATATATATATATATATATATATATAATATATATATATATATATATATATATATATATATATATATATATATATATATATATATATATATATATATATATATATATATATATATATATATATATATATATATATATATATATATATATATATATATATATATATATATATATATAAGGGTGCCACAGATTCGAGTGCATGCATGGGGATCTCGGAAACCGTAAGAGATACGAACTCGGTTAAATTATGGCAAAGTTGCGCATTTAGGTGCCTAACAACATGCCGATTGGAAAGTTGTAAAATTCCGAGTACTTCCGGAGATATCCGGAAAAAACCGAAATTTGCTGATTTCGATTTTATTTTTTTATGGCGTTATTTAAAGAGATATGAAAAAGCAAAATACACTTTCTCATGGCCGCTTCTTAAGCTCTATAAAACAGCGTTGAGAGATTTTCCGTACGACGTTTCGTTTTCGTTAGACCATCATCAACTTTATTTTTTAAATACGGACCTGGGTTTTTTATTTAATTTTTAACCTCTTATTCTCCCAATTTATACCTGACCCCTGTATATGTACAGGGTGCCAGAGTGCATGCATGGGATCTCGAAACCGTAAGAGATAAGTCGGTTAAATTATGGCAAAGTTGCTACTCGGAGATATCCAAAAAAACCCAAATTTGCTGATTTCTCTTTATTTTTTGGCATTATTTAAAGAGATATGAAAACAAAGACACTTTCTTATCACAAGATTTTCCGTACGACGTTTCATTTTCTTAAACCACCATCAACTTTATTTTTTAAATGCGGCAATCAATTGTTTATTGCATTTTTTGAAGCAATTATAATCCCAATTACAATGATGTATAACACTTAATATTTTTCTGTTAAATAAAGATATTTTCCATAAGAGACAATGAGCAGACAAGGAACGCACATAACTTCTTATAGGGGCGTTCCATATTTGTTAATAAATATTAAGTGTTATACATTTTTGTAATTGGGATAATAAGAGGTTCAAAAATAAAATAAAAAACCCAGGTCCGTATTTAAAAAAATAAAGTTGATGATGGTCTAACGAAAACGAAACGTCGTACGGAAAATCTCTCAAAGCTGTTTTGTAGAGCTTAAGAAGTAGCCATAAGAAAGTGTCTTTTGTTTTTTCATATCTCTTTAAATAACGTCAGAAAAAAAAAACGAAATCAGCAAATTTCGGTTTTTTCCGGATATCTCCGGAAATACTCGGAATTTTACAACTTTCTAATCGGCATGTTGTTAGGCACCTAAATGCGCAACTTTGCCATAATTTAACCGACTTCGTATCTTTTACGGTTTCCGAGATCCCCATGCATGCACTCGAATCTGTGGCACCCTGTATATATATATATATATATATTTTGCTTTACACGTTTAGTGGGTTTTAAACGACTGCCCGGGCTATCAAAGCCAAGAGCAGCCATATTTTCTTACTATGGGAAAACTATTTGTCGAATGATGGCCACTGTGCCCAGTACGACACCCTTCTGCATCCACAGTATAGTTTTATGTGGAAGGTTGAGTTCAGCCAAGTGCTTTACAGTGCTGTTCAGTACGAGCCCATTAGTACTTATGATCAGTGGGAGGATTCTCACTTCCTCTCTGAGGTCCCAAATTCTTTTAATTTCGGTCGCCAGATCTCTATAAATATTTATTTTGGCCTGATAGGTTTGGACCATGTTATGGTCAAGTGGAACGGCAAAGTCGAGGATTGTTGCTGTTCTTTCCTGTTTATCCCACACAATTACATCTGGTCGATTGTGCTCTACGGGTCTATCTGTCATAATCGGCATGTCCCAGTAGACTTTTGCCCTGCCATTTTCAATCACTGCCTGTGGAGAGTACTTGTGGTATGGCGTGAAATTCTGTATTATTCCCCATTTTAGACCTATCTGTTGATGAACTACTTTGCCCATGTTGTTATGTCTTCCTAGGTATCTGGTGGGCGCCATTGGTGAGCAGCCTCCGGACAGATGCTGGACCGTTTCTTCAGCTTGGCCACATACGCGACATTTTGTGGTTTCGATCTGTTTCTTCATAATGAATTTTGTATAGTTTCGGGTTGGTATTACTTGGTCTTGGATTGCGAATAGTGCGCCTTCAGTTTCCGGAAAAAGGTATCCTGCAGTTAGGTAGGTATTAGAAATCGTTTTTCCACCTCTGGTTGGTGCATGCTGTTGTGGAATCTTCCATGCAAGGCTTTGCCGCGCCACCTTGTTCTCATAATTTCCAGCTGAATTGCTCCAATTTCCGGCTCTTCAAGGTTTGCCAAGTTAATTGCAGTGTACTCTTTATCCAATACTACAATTCGCTGGTGAAACGGTAAGTTGCTAGAATTAAAGTATTTTCGAAGTTCTTTTATCACTTTTTGGTTGGCAGCCTCCAGGTTGGTCAGTCCACGACCTCCCTCTTTTCGTGGTAAGTACAGTCTTTCAACTGCTAAATTCGGGTGCAGCATTCCGCGTTTCGTGAAGGAGGTACGGATAATATATATATATATATATATATATATATATATATATATATATATATATATATATATATATATATATATATATATACATTTTGAAAAGATAAATATTAAACGAGATATAAACGAAAATCTAATTTTGACCAATAACTTCAGTCCAAAATAGGGAAAAAAGATTTTTTTTATTAATGTGGTTTTTGTTTTTTTTTTTCATTATAGATTATTTATTTTATTTATTTGAATCTGAAATCACTTAAAATTTGCAGAAAAAAAAACGAGAATAAAAAAAAAGTATTTTTCAAATTTTTTCGAGGGGTAAATCTTAAAAAAATCCTTATAATTCGGTTTTTTTGATCATAACTTGAAAAATATTAGATTTAGACAAAAAAATTACATAACCTAAATTAAATATCTTGTAAAAATCCATAGTTTATGTTAAATGAGATATCGTGTATCTTTTATAGCTTTTGAGATATTAAAGATTTAATTAAAAAAAATTGTTAATATCTGAAATTATGCCTTTTCTCGATTTTTTGCTGTTTGATCCCAAATTTTGTTCAGCAAAAAAATACGCCAGAAAATCTAAGTCCGACACTCAGCACACACCACTTTTTTTGTGGACCTGTATAATTTTTAGGCAAGTTATTTTCAACACATTTGTTTACATACTATATTTCATAAAAAATAGTTTTTATGGGGTTTGCAAATGAGAGAAGGCCCTCTAACTCTGATCCAGCACTACATCATTTTGGAGTGGTATAGTAGGTAGGTAGGTTTAAAGTGAGTGGTTACGCCCTCCACTGCGACCGCTCGGTCTATTGTGGCTCACACCTTTTTATATTTCTCCCAATAGGATCGGACTTCCAATGAATCCGATACCAGATTGGGAGAGAGTTCTTACATCTCCTCTTACTCGTGTCGCTACCGGACACTAGCACAATGTGTTCTGATGTGTTCTGGTGTCCCTGTCTCCTGGAGAGTATGACGAGCAGATGATTAGATCCGTCATGCCTCCTCTTCGGATCTAGTGACGTGGGTAGCTACCAGGTCCTTGTTACAGGAACCTGATGTTCTTTCTGAGGCCGCATCTCCGGCTTTACCCTATGAAAACGGTCCTATCCGCTTTCTGTTTAAAGCCAAGGAACCCTTTTTCCTATAAAGGCGGTTCTGTCCGCCTGTTGTTTGGATTCAGAGAACCCTTCCTAAGCACCTGTTTGTTCGGGATATATTAGCCCTTCCCCGTGAAACAGGCACCGGTGACTTCAGGGGCATCTTTCGAAACGGATTCACCCGTTTCGGTCGGCGCACCTTTGTCTGCTTGTGACCTTGAGTGGCACCTCTCGAAACGGATTTATCCGTTTCGGTCAGTGCACCTTTGTCACTTTTTTCCTATGTTTGGAGCCAGGAAAGTAATAGCCCACCACGGCAGAGCCCCGCATTACCGCAGTGAGGCTAGATACTCTGAGAGGTCGCCCTGTATCTCAGAGGCACCGTTGAAGACACCTGTTTAAGGCACAGGATGTCATACACTCATTAGCATGGTATGCTAACACCTTAAGTTAAGCCTTGTGTTCATCTTAGCTTCGATCCCGTTCCATACGGTGGCAACAAGAGTTGCCGATAACCAGCAACTTTAGCGCATGTTCCAAAAGATCCTACTGGGCCCAACCACGACGACGACGTGTGAACACAGAGTTGGGAATGTTATGACTTGGGAGTGCTATGACTTCATAAGGATAAATTCTATTTATCAAATTTAGGAAATTCGTATAAGTAAGGTTTAGTTAGATAAGAAACTGATGTAAGCGGATATATTAAAAAAAATACACTTAAAAAAAACACAATTTGATTATATGATGCAAACGCTTTTACTATACGCAAACTCTACCCTACAGTTAACAATTTTTTTTACTATAATTACTAAAACATAATAAATGTTTTTTGTTTTATCTTAATGGTTAAATTTTCATTATTCAAGCATATAACAACTTTTTGATAGGTGTACAAATAAGCGAACATTTATTTGCAATTTGAGGTTCATTATCTGTGACATTCAGGTAAATATATTCCCGCATTATTTTGTGATGTGATTTTTATAATGATTGTGAAATTTATGCGTAATTTGTTAGATAAGCAAGTAAAAAAAAACCTCTTTATTGATTTATTTTTGTTAGTTTGTAGTTACCGTGATTAAAATAATAGATCCGCATAAAGACGTCTATCCGAAACTTCATTCGTTATTATGAGAGCAAAAAAAATTATAGAAATGCTTTACAGATGTTTTTCTTTAGTAATATTATAAAGAGAAGAGATTTGATTGTTTGTTTGTTTGTATTAAATAGGCTCCGAAACTACTGGACCGATTTGAAAAATTCTTTTACCATAAGAATTCTACAGGGTGTTTTTTAATAACATGCTAATATTTAAGCGGGTGATTCTTGGACTTATTTCAAAAAAACTTCATTTGAATGTATGTCCTAAACGTCTTATCTTTTGAGATACAGGGTGTTAAAATTTTAAGAAAAAAAAAGATATAATTGATTTCTTTGTGCGTTCAGGGTAATTTTCTGTTACTATTCCAAAATGTATGTAGATTACCTTAATTTCACAATTTCAACGTTTAAAAGTTATCTTATTAAATAAATTATTTTTCAAAGTTACATAAATCGTTTTTTCTCGTAATTGGTCCAATTAGATGCAAATAAGTGAATTTATTTTTTTATGGGAAGACGGTGAGTCGTACGAAAAAAGTCAAGTAACCAAATTTGTTTTAAATTGACCGGGGACTCCAAAAATATTTTTTTAGGAGAAAGCAGTGGCGTACTACTTTTTCCTTCAAAAATATCTAGTCAGAGTCCAGTACGGACGCCACTGTTGGAAATAAAAAAATGTTTCTTAGGTCAAAAAAATGCTCTTTAATGCATAAACGCCGTACACCAACTTTTATAAAAATCTTTAAAGTGGTTTGAAAATGACAATAAAAAAATATATATTTTTCCTAAAATTTTAACACCCTGTATCTCAAAAGATAAGACGTTTAGAACATACATTCATATGAAGTTTTTTTCTTAAAATGGGTCCAAGAATCACCCCCTTAAATATTAGCATGTTATTAAAATACACCCTGTACAGGGTGATCAGTTAAGGGTAGCGAGCGGCCATATCTCATAAGATATTGGTCGTATAGATTTGAGAAAAAAATCATAATAAAAGTCGCCAAGAGAAATTGCTGGAAATTATTTTCGAGTTTGTCAAACGTCCGCTAGAGGGCGTAACAACCAACACCAAGTAGAAAGATGGGATTTTTATAGAAATTTGTCTAATGAAAGTATATCGATTATATCATTTTCATATTTACTGACCATTTCCCTATATTTTTTGTCTAAAACGTTTTGTTCTATCTATCAAAATAAAGCGGTGGGGGAAGTTCAATTGTTTTTTTAAACAAATCAAGATTTCTCCCGTTTCTTTTGACCGATTTTAGCAAACTTAGGCTCATATGAAAGAGCTTAATTTGCACTACAAAACGCTTATTTGGTTTTGAATTTTTGACTTTGCTGTCGCCGCTAGATGGCGTTAACTGAAATGGTAGCAAATTTTTGAGTTTTTTTCAAAAAACAACAAATGTAATGGTATATTAATTTTTATATATTTTAAAAGAGGATAAATTTCTCTATAATTTAATAAAAGAATTTATTATCTACCTTTTTTGAACCGTTGATATTGACCAAAATATAATTTTATTACATTAAAAAATGACACGCCACTGTTTTTTATCAAAATAAAAATCAGTTTTGTAATCGCTTATTAGTTGCTAACAAAAAGAACCTCTTGACTTTTTTCGTTAGACAAACGGTTTTGGATTGAAAAAATAAAATAAGTTTACATACTGTTTACAATGATAATTATAAGGTAGGCGTTTTGTAGTGCAAATTATGCTCTTTCATATGAGCCTAAGTTTGCTAAAATCGGTAAAAAGAAACGGGAGAAATCTTGGTTTGTTTAAAAAAACAATTGAACTTCCCCCACCGCTTTATTTTGATAGATAGAACAAAACGTTTTAGACAAAAAATGTAGGGAAATGGTCAGTTAATATGAAAATGATATAATCGATATACTTTCATAAGACAAAATTCTATAAAAATCCCATTTTTCTACTTGGTGTTGGTTGTAACGCCCTCTAGCGGACGTTTGACAAACTCGAAAATAATTTTCAGCAATTTCTCTTGGCGACTTTTATTATAATTTTTTTTTCTCAAATCTATACGACCAATATCTTATGAGATATGGCCGCTCGCTACCCTTAACTGGTCACCCTGTATATTATCCCTGATGAACATAGTCTAGAAAAGAGTTTTAGGAAACTTAACCCCTAAAGAGGGAGGATGGGGGAGTGAAAGTTTGTATTGTACTTTTTTAGGTTTTTGAATATGATTAAAAATGATCTGTTGTAATGTCAAAAATTGTTATTTTTGAAGTTGTAAATATGAGAGTTGGTAATTATACTTCTGATGACCCAGAAAAATAGTATACTTTAGTTAAGAAAGGATTTTAGGAAACTTCGCTTCCCCTCAAAGGGTAGAAGGGGGAGGGTTTAAAATTTGTGTGGAATTAGTCATTTCTGGATTCAAAAGTTTGAAAATTGTTATTTAGGTTATTAATTACGATTAAAAATTATCAGTTTTAACATTTTTAAAATTATATCCATTGGGAGCTTAAAATGGGGATGAAAGTGTGTATTAAAAAATCGTTACATTTAAAAGTTGTTAATATGGGAGTTGGTTATTAGGCTTCTGAACTTCATCATTTAGGAATTTGGGACAATAAAAATTGATGTGATTACGATTGAAAATGATCTGTTATAAAAAAAAAATTAATTAAATCCCTTTGGAATAAGGGTTAAAATGGAGATGAATGTTTATATAGAAAAATCGTAGTTTTTAAAATTGTAAATATGGATATTTTTGATTAGGCTTTTAATTACCCAGAAAAATAGAAAATAGTAGTATTTTTAGAACTTTATTTCCTGAGGGGTTAAAAAGACTGATGAAAGTTGTATGACAAATAAGTACTTATACAACTCATTCACTAATGCCATTTATAATATAGAAAATGATATCAAATGAAATACAATAAAATACTAATGTGGAAGCGTACGCCCTTGGTAGAAGATAAGTTAACCAATTCCCCTATATTAATTTATATATCAAGTATACGGAGTGTAGTGTGGTTGGAAAAAGAAAATATAAAGACAATCATCCACAAGTTCGAAACGGTAACTCGCGGACCCATGTTGTTATACATCGTTGAGAAGGTCTTTTAATTCCTTATATAAATGTGCTATTATATACAGAAGGTTGCGTTCAATAAATTTAAGAAATTTTACGATAGACAAAATATGGAAACACAGTACCACTTTTAAAATTTAAAAATTTTTGCCTGCTTTCGTATATAAAATAAGCTTCTGTATTTTTTTACGTAAAAAAAATATAAAAAGGAATATTTACCGTCTTTGTATTAATTAAAAAGTAGGTCAAAAATTAAAGATTGACGTCAACAAATCCGAAACATTGCGACACAGATCCATACTGTTACATATCGTTGAACTCGTCTTTAGAAGCGCTTGCTAAATATATAACAACATATAGGGTGTCCATTTAAAATAAGAAAGTGAACACCGGCGGCTAACACAATGAACACCCTGTTTATGTGAAAGTAAAATTAATATATAAAGCAATAATAAATCCAGGAAACTTTTATCTTAACTTTTTTTCTCAAAAATCTGCTGTTTTTGAGAAAGGGTATTGGACCTTAAAAAATGCCCACCCCGTACATATAATGCAAGTAGTTAGCTTATGTAAAGCAAATATACACTAAAATATTCACTAAGATCATGAATAATAGTGTTTAACCTACTCAGAGTGGCTTGCTGCATATGTTGAAATAAGAAACACTATTAAATAATAAATTAAAGCAAAGTCATTATTTTTTTTTGCATTTGTACATAGGTTTGTTTAGATTTTGGATTCAAAGCTAATAATATTAGACAAAAAGGTATGTTAAAGCTGCTCTCTTAGCCGATCAAGGAAAAATAAATAAAACAAAAATTTTTTTAAAAATTTTATTCATCTTTGTACTCTTCTGGCAGTGAGTCTTCAAGAAAATCAATAAAATTGCCGACTTTAGTAAATACTGTAGTTTTCTTGTTTGGTTTTAAAGTTCTTCCAAATGATACCAACCCTACTAGCTTACCGTTCACGGTAAGAGGACCTCCACTATCACCCTAAAAATAAATTAATAAATTAGTGTTGTTATTTAACGTTATGACAACCCAGCTATCTTTATCCGTTTACTACATTTATTTAAAATATTTTGAACTTAAAGATTTTTCGCCATTTTGCAACCACCTTATTGGTCCTGCGATATGTATCAAAAAATTTAAATGGCTCTATCGAAATTTTCTGCAAAACATCAAATTTAAAAATTAAAAAAATCAATACCTCTTTAAGACACATTCTGTATATCTAAAAGTCACACCTGATAAAGTAATATATCATTGCGAACAAGAAAGGCTTTATGATATTTTTTGGTTATCTGGATACTATACTATCATAACAGAATGACAGCTGTCAAATATTTGACTGATGTCATTATGTTACGATTAATAAGCACGTTTTTAAGAAACAATATTTTTTAAAATTTCTGATACTCTTTACCAGGAGGTAAACAAAGCAATTTTAAATATACCCTACTAACTTAAATCGGCCTAGAAGTCCATCATAAAATTTCGAAGACGTATTTTTAGGCACCCTGTCTATATAATAGAAACCTTTTTTCTTTTGGCACTATATATATTTTTTAAACTAGTCAGCACACAATTGAAAACAAGAAGTTGACGTCGCGTCGTTTTACATTTTAAAATAATAAAAACAATTCCACACAGGAAACAATACATTTTTGTTTACTTACTTGAAATAAATTAAAGTACAGGGTGTCCCAAATTTGATTCTCATTATTGGGATCTCGGAACAAGGTCAATTAAATGAAGGCAAGATTGCGCAATTTGATGCTGATCAAAATGCCACATTTAAAGTTTAAAAATTTCGAATTCTTCCGAAGACTTTGGAAAAAAACTGAATATTCGCAATTTTATTTTTATTTTTTTATGATTCTATTTAAATAGATATACCAAAATAAATTACCATTCTCATAGCTACTTTTTCTGTTCTACAAGACATACAAGACAGTGGTCTTAGATTTACACAACGACAAGCTGCCATCATCAACTTTGTTTTTTAAATACGGCCCTGGATTTTTCATTACGTATTTTAAGAGCTTTAAGTATCATAATGATAAATTACACTTATTCGGAAAAAGCAACTTAATGTTTTCCCATCAAAAATATATTTTCTGTCTCTCCCTAACACATGGTTTATTGTGAAAATTACCATTAATATGAATTTTTTGAATAAGTACGATACATCATTGATTTCGGGACCTTTGAAGCTCTTTTACTAGGTAATAAAAAATCCAGGGCCGTATTTAAAAAAACAAAGTTGATGATGGCAGCTCGAAGACAAAACGTCGTTATGTAAATTTAATAACAGTGTCTTGTAGAACAGAAAAAGTAGTAATAAGATTGTTAAAATTATTTTGTTTTATCTATTCTCGGAAGTATTAAAAAGTTTTAAACTTTTAAGGTTGCATTTTGATCAACATTAAATTGCATTGCCCCTCGACCTCGTATCTCTTCAAGTTTTCGAGATCCCAATGATGAAAATCATATTTGGGACACTCTGTACATCCAGTAAATTTTACTGAAAACAACCGAAGCCTAATAAGTATGGCTTAAATAAGCAAGACGTTTATATTTGAACAAGAAGTATCTTGTAAAACAGTGAAAATTTTAAATAAAACAGCGGATACGGCAGCCGGCGCAGTTTCAGTAAACAGCTTCACTTAGCCGCGGGGTGTTTATGTACTTCATTAATAAACTCAAGCAGAAACTGAAGCTGAGTAAAAAGACGACGTTATGTTTGCGTGATGAAATTAATTACTTCTTGACATTCATAAGTCATGAAAAGGTTTTATGTTTTAGTTCACAAATTCACTGTTCCGCCAAACTATATTTATAAAATTTCCGCCCACACCTTATACCAGTGACGGCCGTTGATTTGTCTAACGGACGGGGCTTAAGATACAAAATTAAAACAATTATCTATTGGCAGGAAGCGGAGTGTATTTTGGGAACAGCTGATGCTTGATTTAAATGTAAATAAAACTATTGAAAATGGTGCATAATAGTTGTTATGTAGTTGAATACTGGCAGAAATAGAAACTGCAAATTTTATACATTTCCAACTGCTAGTTGGAAATTTGAAAAAAGGAAAAAATGGATAAATGCACGCAGACAAAAGGTGTTGAATTTAAATTTCCCGCTTAGCCGAACGACTTTCGGGTTTCGGGCTTAGCCGAAATTGACGTAACAAGAAAAAAACTTACTTGTTTCTTGCCTTAAACCGTTTGTTCCTGTTTTTTCCTGATGTTTTTTTTTGATTTGTAAATTTTACAAAAATAAAAAAGGTTCTTTTTAATAGACTCAGTAATCAAGGAGTATCTGCAGAACTGATTTTAGTATCTGTGTAGTCTTCTGTGATTGTGAATAGAAAAAATGGCTATAAAGCCTTCAAGTAATATTTAAGGGTGTAAATCTACATGAAAAATTAATAATAGTATGCCTTATAAACTATGGTCCAAAAATTTTCCGTTACGAAAATATGGGGTGTTAAACTTTTAGGAAAAAAATGGAAATTAATTAATATTTTCGAAACCCCTAGAGATATCTCAGTGATATTTAACACGTAGCTACAGTTGATGAAAAGGCATATTTTTCAATACAAAAACAATTTTCAGCTTTAACAGTGTCGTGCGTACTGGCACTAACTTCGATATTTTTGAAGAAAAAAATGGTACGCCAATGGTTTTTTCCAAATAAAAAATATTTTTGAATTCACCGTTTAATTTGAAACATAAGAGCTCTCTTAAATAGTTTTCCTGCGATGCACCGTTTTTAAGAAAAAAAAAATAAAAACTTGCACATTAATACGAAAAAATCTTTCTCTTAATTCCTCTACAGTGTTAATGGTAGTTACGTAGACTAGCGTCTTAATATGGCCCCACAAAAAGAGATCTAAGCTGTTGAGCTCGGGGGACCTAGGTGGCCATTCTTGAGGCCCACCGCCACAACTAACCACTACACTGAAATGTGCTGGTGCACCATCGTGCATGTACCACATATTGTCTCTTGTTTCTATCGAAACATCTTCAAGCAGCAAAGGCAGTTGTTCTTGAAGGAAATTGAGGTAAGATTGTCCGTCAAGTCGTCCCGGTGGAAAAAATGGACCAATTAAGTGGTTACCAACAATTCCTGCCCATATCATATCGAAATTGATGTTGGAAATGGGTTTCGGTTACGGCATGGGGATTTGCTTCAGCCCACAAATGATTTTTTTGCAAATTCTGAATGGAATTTCTTGAAAAATAAGCTTTGTCCGTGAACAAAATGTGTGTTTCAAATTGCCGATTTTGTGCAATATTATGCAGATACCACTGACAGAAGGTCACACGCCTTGGAAAATCTCTGGGAAGTAATGCCTGTACTCTTAAAATATGGTACGGATATAACAAAAAATCCACTAAAATTTTCCAGACAATTTGGTGGCAAATATTTAAGTTTCTAGCGATCTTCCTCGTACTCGTTTCAGGATGTTCTTCAACTTCGTGCAGCACCACTTCCTTAATTTTAGGCGTTTTCACATTTTGAGGTCTACCTTCAGATGTACCTCTTCAAACACTACCAGTTTCACCAAGACAACGGTCAATATTAGAAAAAAACCGTTGGCGTACCATTTTTTTCTTCATAAATAGTCAAGTCAGTGCCCGTACGCACGCCACTGTTAAAGCTAAAAACTGTTTTTTATTTAAAAATATGCCTTTTCATCAACTGTAGCTACATGTTAAATATCACTAAGATATCTCTAGGGGTTTCGAAAATATTAAATAATTTCCATATTTTTTCTAAAAGTTTAACACCCCGTATTTTCGTAACTGAACATTTTTGAACCATAGTTTATAAGGCATACTATCATTAATTTTTCATGTAGATTTATATAATACAATACAACTAAATTATAATTTACAACAAAAAAATATATCCATATAAAAAAATTAAAATGTATAAATATTACTATTATTGTCATTAAAAGTTACATTAAATAAAATTAGTGGGTAAAGCATTCATACATATACAACAAATTAGACGTCATAAATAAAAGTAACTAACATATTATCTAAAATATACAAATACGAAAGGCAGATTTAAAACTTACTCCTCTAATTGAGCAAATCTAAAGAATTCATTAAATGCCTCTTTAAGAGCCTTTTAAATGGTTTTACCGATTGAATAGTTTTTAGGCTCTCAGAAAGTCCGTTATAACTATCAAGACCCCTAAAGAAAAGTGAGTTTTGTGAGCGGAACTGAGAGACATTGGTATATAAAAGTTATTTCTAGAACGAGTGTTATACACATGAACATTAAAATTGTAATTAACCCTGTCCATCAGATACTGGGGAGCTTGTCCTAGGTTTATTTTGTGTATAAAAATTAAAGTATTATACAACAGTAATTCCTTTACTGGTAACCACTGCATTTCTCTCAATAGATCCCTGGTTGGAGTCAATCTTGGCTTCCTAAGAATGATTTTCATAGCCCTATTTTGCAATTTTTGAAGACGAGAAATCTCATTTTGATTTAATAGAGATAAAATAGTGGAGCAATAGTTACCTTAAATATTCGCATATTATTAGAATTATATATATATATTATATATATATATATATATATATATATATATATATATATATATATATATATATATATATATATATATATATAAAATATATATATATATATATATATATATATATATATATATATATATATATATATATATATATATATATATATATATATATATATATATATATATATATATATATATATATATATTTAACAAATTATATTATAAAAATTTTATAAATAATCTTACACCTCTCCCACGGCTTTCAAGCATGAATTTACGCAGTTGTCAGATGTCGTTGTCATCGCGCACCGTGCCAATATCATACATAAGATTTGAGTCCTATTTTTTTTAGGCAAAAACAGATTAAAATTGCAATAGTTTTCACCGTTTGGTAGAAAAAATTTTTGAAGAAAGATAATTATTCCAATTGTTTAAGTTTTCCTGGTTTTATTCTACATGGTGTAAAACAAGAGTCCTCTTTTTAACAAAAACAGTATTTTTTGTTTTTTAACTACATATATGGTGTTATTCAGTAGTTTAGTCCAAAAAAAACAAGTTTTTCATATTTTGAATATCTGTTGATTTGGTTAATTTTTTTTTTTTTTTTTTTTAATATTTTCCTTTCTGTATTAATTGGTTTATTGCAGCAGATAATTTTTTAGGCGATTTTTAATACTCATTTTAATAGTCAGTCAAAATTTAATTTCGGAAAAATTAAACAACGCGATAGTAGCGCACTACCTAAGGTTTTCGTTAGCTCTACATATTCTGTATTAAATATTTTAATATTTAGAACCTACAAAAATTACTTTTAAAAAAGTTTTCAGTGGCGTAGATATGATTATTTTCAAATTTTTAAATTTAATAAAATTACTCAAATTAGCGATATCCTTTTGTTATCAGTTTACTTACGTAATAAGTTGATTTGTGATGAGGCTTTAAACAGACCATATTATGAGTAATAGGAGGATGGAACACTCCAGGAAAATGTTTTTGACAATTATGGTGGTCATCTAGCTCGACGTTAACCGCCCTATAACAAAAAAAACTTTCATTATCATATTAGCAATGAATCATTTAATTTTTAAAACTTCAATGTCGCTTCTATTTAATCAATAACTCTTATTTAAAAAATCAAAAATACAGTCATGTTCACTGTAGCAAAAAAATTACTAATTGTCTTTCCATATGTACAAGTTCTAAGATGCCCTAATCAGAGTATATCCATGTATGCAGCTGCTGCCAGAAGCACCGGATTATTTTCAAAGCCAACAAGTATTTCTCTTTTACTATATCAAAAAAAAAAACTGTTTTAAAACCAATTATATGAGAAAGCTTTTCCCTTTTACGCCCCGAGAAAATATAGGAAAAGTAGATATTTTTAATGCTTCTGTTCTAGAGAATTAACCAGTACAGTTCTTTCCTTATTAGCTTCTCTAAACGTTCCTTTATCCCTTAAGTGCCTCATACTGTGTTCTTTTATGCCTATACTTTAATATTTTTAACTCATGTACTAATAAATTGCCTCTTACTATTCTCGAGGCACCCAAAAGAATGTTAATGCTTAAGGCG
Source organism: Listronotus oregonensis (assembly GCA_019359885.1). Lineage (NCBI taxonomy): Eukaryota > Metazoa > Arthropoda > Insecta > Coleoptera > Curculionidae > Listronotus > Listronotus oregonensis. The sequence goes on along the minus strand of JAHBCN010001649.1, from coordinate 73,558 downwards.
TAAGTTTTTTGAAGACAGTTTTAATATTTAAAAAAAAAATGCGATAGTTTTAAGTGGTACCTGAAAAACCTGTTATAATTACCTTAAATCTCTTGATTGAAATCCGGTCTCGGTTCTTCCCCACCCCGATGCTTTTGCTATGGTACCACCAGGGTGATCATCTGTTGATATCTCTATATTTTGAGATTTTTCACTAAATTTGATTGGTTCCTTTAGCAGAAGTATCGATATATCACTGTCTAGGCCCTGAAAATATTTAAATATATTTAGTGTTTGTATTGCTGAAATTTTTCGAATAAAAGAATAAAAGTTCCAGCTCGTTGATAAGAGATAGGAAGACGGTTACCTGGGAAGAGATGTGCTGTTTTATATGACTATTGATTGATTGATTGATAAAGTAAATACACAAGTTGAGGTTTTGTCCGCCTCGACACTGCAGCCTACATGGGGTTGTTGTATCTCTTGTGTATTTGTTTCAGTTAAAGGTTTGACACCTTAGACAGGTGTAGTAGCCCTTTACTGTTCTTTTCTGTCTCCAGCCTCCTGGTGGTTAGTGTCCACCATGAGGTTTTGATTTGTTCTCCAGTATGTAGGAGGGCACTCAATATGATGTGAGAGGCTGTCTCTTCCTCTTCGTCACATAGTCTGCAAATGGGTTCTTCTCATAGATGCCCATAGTGTGCATATGTTTTCTTAGGGTGCAGTGTCCGGTTATTAATCCTGTCACTATTCTAATCTGATTCCTATTTAGTTTTAGTAGTTCACTTGTCAATGCTTTCGATGGTGAGTCCAACATTGATTTACTGCGATTTTGCCTTGGAATGTGGTTCCAGTATGACTGATGTTGTGTTTGAATCCACCGAGTCATGTAGCCACGAACCGAGGCTTTTGGTATTCAAAAAACAGGTTCAGGACCCACAAACATTGCTGCGGAGCCTCGCCTGGCCAGGGAGTCTGCATTTTCATTGCCCTGTATTCCCCTGTGTCCTGGCACCCGGAAAAGTGTAACTTTGTTGTGGTTAGCCAGGTTTAGGAGGCATTGCAGACAGTTCCAAACCAACCTGAGTTGACTTGTTGGGATGCCAAAGCTTTTATGGCCGCTTGACTATAGAGAAGATAGTAATGTTCTGCCCTTATATCTCCTCCTCAAGTTCTCTGCAGACAAAGTTCAATGGCATATTTTTCCGCCTGGAAAATAATGGCAGGGAAGCATAAGCATTAAACCTGGGGGTCATACCATATATTCCTGCGCCGGCTCCATTGTCAGTCTTGGATCCATCGGTATACCAAACCAAATTCGAGACTGACCAGGAGATCGTCACTACGCCCCAGGTAAGCTGGTTTTTGTATGGTCTGTGTGTATTTATCCGTTTTGGCATTGTATCACTGTTCATCTCAAATATTGGATTTTGTGATACTGCTCGTTATTCTGGGTGTCCTAGGGCAGGCCCAAAGCACCAGTTGCCGTTACATTTCAGCCTGTATGCCCCAATCCTCGCCTCCGCCTTAATAATTATACCAAGAGGGGGAGGCTTAGTAGGGTTTCCATGGCTGCAGTTGGAGTGCTTCTAATAGCTCCCGTTATATGACTATTATTGAGCTCTTTTGAAACTTAAAAAAAGGGAATATTTTTAAAGATATTTAAGAAAAACCGAAATTTTGGTAAATAGTTTTTTCTGGCTTCATTTCTAAACCGATTTTCAGATTTTACATCCGATGCTTCATCACTGGCCATCATCATCAACTTTATTTTTTCTTATGGGCGCCATATTGACTTTTACGTAGATAAAACTGCCGTTTATTTTAATGCCAATGAGGTGTAACAAGTTATACTCTGAAAGCTTGTAACCTCATTTATTTCTAAAAATAAATATTTTTTTAGTTGGCCTTATTTGTCATAAGGCTTTTGGTTTTTTGTTGAAACTTAAATGTCAGTACTAGCCAAAAGAGATTTGCAGGTTTTTTAAGAGGTTATAATTATTTTTCGATCAAGTCATCATTCTGAATACTTGCTTTAATTTTTGTATACATAAATCTTTGAATTATCTTACTTAATATTTTATGATTGAGATGTAGTAACGTACTTCAAAAGAATTATTTAAAAAAAAATCGCGTATGAACAAAACGCCAAATAATCATGTTTTTACATTATTTGGACATGTCCCTTAAACTTGAGTTTTAATTTATACGTTCAATAATAGGAATTTAAATTTATTAAAAAGCATATGTGATTGGTTTTTCACACCTATAGCATACGTATTACACAGTAAATAAAAATTGAAAATTTATTAAAACTAAAAACTATCTGAAATAAAAAATAATATGAGAAAATATAATGGAAAATATTGATGAATTTACTTTTATTGGCGGCTTCCGGGGGGTCTGAAAGTTGTATAAATAAGTATTTAATTCTTCTTGTAAATAAAGAAAAATATTTTAGCTGCGACCCCCTGCATCTGTTGTGGTAAGAGATGTTTTTATTTGATTTCGTCGCTATTTACAAACACCAAAATTGTTTAGTTGTTAATAAAAGAATAAAAATTTGGTATTAGCTAAAAAGGTTTAATTTGAACTGGCGGCCTCCTTTGCTTTTATATGGACTATTTTTACAGACACTTGCGGGAAGCGGTACATTATAAGCCAGTAGATTTTGTCGGTTAGTGCGGCCCTTGAAGCAGTGTGTGGCACTCATAAAAAGAAAAAAAGTTGACGATGGTGGGGTCGAATGTAAAATCTAAGATCACTATTAAATAGCTCAGAATAAGTTGCCATGAAGATGTGCAAGTAAGTTTAAAATCAGTTAGGAAATGGTGCTAGAAAAAAAAAACGGTTTTCTAAAATGTCGGTTTTTCACGGATATCTCCGGAAATACTGAAAGTTTTAATAGTTTGTAAAGGGCCTATTACTATTACCTATTATATATATATATATATATATATATATATATATATATATATATATATATATATATATATATATATATATATATATATATATATTATATATATATATATATATATATATATATATATCATATTTTTTTTTTTGGGGGGTGATCGCCAGAGCCATGAGGAAAATCCCCTGTAAATTTTGATACATTGAAATATGGCCCTATTTAATTTACAACAAAATTGTATTGACTATTTTGAAGATTGATAAGATTAGCTCACATTTTAAATTTCTTTTCTTTTTTTTTGATAAGGCAATTAAAACTTATTTTTAAAAAAAACTATTTGTAAAATCGTTGCATACCTGCACATACCTTAATGAATCCACCACTATAAATAAAATGTCTTGTTAACTTTTAATTGACGTTTTACTTTGTATTAGTTATTTCAAAATGTTTTACAGTATTGAAGAGAAAATAACAAGGATTAAATGGTATTACATGGAAAATGTTATCGAAGAGTATGACAGAGTAAGACATGTACTTTACGTTTTTCCTGACAGACACATTCAAGTAAGACAACAGTTCAAAATATCGTTCATAAGTTTGAGACAAAAGGTACTGTTATTAATAAATGCAACTGCTTAGAGGAAATAATAATGCTGATGAAAGAGCTAAAAAAAATAATGCCTATTTAGATGTTTTATTTCATGTAGAAGAAAATAAAGGAAATTGCACCAGGCTTTTTGGGAAAACATGGAATTAAGGGAAGGCGATAATCGAAGAGCGATTTTTTTTTGAATTATGAAAAAGCGAATAACGATAGGGACTTCAAGCAATATCTGTTTTGTGACAAATCCCCTTTCACATTAAACAATAACCCAAACGTTCAAAACATACTGGAGCAAAGAAAATGAACACGATTTGTTTTACAAGGACTAAAACCCTAAAAAGGAAACTTTTGGGGGGGGTTTTTTTGGACATCGGATTTTTGGACCTTTTTCTTGAATCACAATTTGGAAACAAAAATTTTTTAGAACTATTACAAAATCAAGGGGGCCGGATTGAAAGAAGTTGCACCGACAATAAAAAAATTTTGGGGCAATGGAGGTTGTCCTGCAAAAAACGAAAGTAAGGGAATATGTTTAAAATTTTTTTCAATGGACTCACTATGGCCAAATTACCCTAAATTGGCCAGCTAGTCTCACCCCAAAGTTTTTTTTGGGCCAAAAAAAAAAAATTTGGTTATCAATTTTTTTAAAAAAATTAAAGTTTTTTGGGGGGTGATCGAACTTTTTAACGGCAAATTTAAAATTTTTTAAATTTTTTGGGATATTGTTGAAAAAGGGGAGGTCTTTTGAGATCAATTAAAAAAAATTTTTTTAGTTTAATTTTGGGGAAAACTTTTTTTTAGAATTTTTAAAAATTTTCCCTAAAAATTTTGTTAATTTTAAAAATCTCATTATGTAGTTCAATGTAATTTTTATTTATTAAATGATTACAACCATTATTTTTTTAAACATGTTGAAATAATAAAATAAGTAAAACCTAAATTTAAAAAAATTGACAAGACATTTTATTTATTACTGGTGGATTTTAAGGTATGTAGCGGGGCAACGTTTTTAAAACAGTTTTTTTAAATAACTTTTAATTCCTTTTCAAAAAAAAGAAATTTAGTTTTGAGCTAATCTTATCAACGTCTTTAAAATAGTCCAATACAATTTTGTTGTAAACTAAAGGGGGGTTTTTTGCGTCTGACGCACCCCCCCTTATATATATATATATACACCATTTTTAAACAATAATTATTAAAAAGGGCCTTTTTTTTAATATAACAAAAGTACTGGTATATCCTTTACTTATAAAAGACCTTTGTGGAAATTTTAAAAAAACTTACAAAAGGTTTTTTAAAAAATCCGATCGACCTTTTTTCCGGGGAAAAAGCCAAAAAAAAGCTTAAAACGGCCTTTTTTTTTAAAAATTTTTTTTTCCCAATTTAAGGGCTTTTTTTTGGGAAATAATAGTCAATAACATATACTTTAGCTGCTGAAAGATGAAAATTGTCGCTTAATAGTTTTATCCAATGCATTATAAACACATTAATTAATTAAATATTTCCTTTTTTACCTATTTATTTGAAGTCTTGGAATATTTGGAAATGGTCCGATTTGTTTTTAAAAGGGTTTTTTGGATTTTAAAAGTACAAATTGTAATCTCAGATTTTTAAATTATGGAGAACATTTTAAAAAATGTTTGGAACCTAGGCGTCGAGCAAAATTCGCGATCTGAGTGCCCTCTCCTCGGTCGACCCCAGTAGGTCTCGGTCCGAATCTTCGCACGATGGCTATTTCCAACTTTTTTCAATTTTTTAAATTTTTTATAAAAATTTAAAAAGGTTTTTTTTCTTTTAAAAACCTTTTAAAAAAAAATCGGACCATTTTTTTTCCCCAAAATTTAAGATAAAATTTTTGGGGTTTTTGGTGTTATAATCTAATTTTTCCAAAGTTATGGGGCAATCAAATATCGTAACATTAATTACAAAAGTGCCTTTTTTTTTTTCTATTTTGGACTATTAGCCCCCCCAACATGCCGTCAAAGGTGATTTAATTTTTTAATTTTTTTCAGTAAAACCAAATATAATCTTGGGTTTCCCCTTTAACAGAGTTAATAAAAATCCCAAAAGTATATTAAGAACCCAAAAACTTCTCCTAAAATACCCCAAAAGCCACTTTGATTTTTTGGTTTTCGCTGAACTAATTGGGAACAAAAGTTAGTAATAAATTAAAAAGATCATTTTTCAACAATAAATTCCCCCCGGAAAAAAAACCTTTTAAAAAGTGTGATAAACCTTTTAAAAATAATTCAGATCAAAATTTCTAAATTTAAAAAGGAAAATTTTCCCCAAAATTGTACTTTCTTTTATACCCCAGTTGAGGTGAAATTCTCATAAATTTGGGGTTTCCCAAGTTGTTAACGAAAGACGTTTCATAAATGCCCCATTTTTTTTTTTCTTAAAAAACAAAAAAGGGGTTTTTTAATTTTTTTTCCTTTAGAATCCTTAAGGAGCCTTTAGAATTTATTGTATCGTTTTTTTAAACTTGACTAATTCTTTGCAAATGAGTTTTTGCTTTCTCATTATTTAAAGTTATTTTTTTTAAACCCGTTTTTTTTTTCGACATTCCCGTTACGGGTAAAGGGGGAAAATTTTAAAAAACTAAATTTTACAAGTATGGAAAAACAAAAAAAAGGGAAAATCCGGGGGTTCTTCAGATGGCCCCGGAGAAAATGGCATCTTGCGTTACTCTAATAAGCTGCTAGGGAAGAAATTATATTAAATGAATTAAATAAATTAAATCGTCAAAGAGGACCTGATTAAAAAAAAATTTAAAAAAAAAATTAATCAGGACAATCAGTGGGAAAAAACGTAACCAAGGGAAATAGATAACTAGGGGCCCATCTATACTTTTAAAAATATAAATACTTTTTTAAAGGACAAAATGTTTTTAAATTTTAAAAATTTTTATCGTGAGCTGTAGTGCAGTGTTATACAGTAATAAAATATTTAAATAAAAATAACACAATTTATGAAAAAAATAAAAAAACCATTTTAAAAAAATCTGTAAAACACATTTTTTAGCACCAAAAACAAAACCTTAAGTAATCTTTTGGGAAATTTTTTTTAGTTTCAAAAAAGAAAAAAAACAATCTAATTAATTATGATTATGATTTAAAATTTAATTTTTTTTCAATTAAATAATTATTTGGAATAAAACTTAGTTAAAAAAATTCCCCAGTGCAATGAGTTTCAAAATAGATAAAAAAAAGGGCATAACTCCCCTTTTAAAAGTTTTTGGGGGAAGGGGAAAATTTGCATTTTTTTTAATTTTCTAAACCCCTATTTGAGGTTTTTCTGTCATAATTATAATTAAAAAAACATGCTTATTAAAATAATGTTCTATTTTAAAACCCTAATTTTCTAGTTTTTATTTTAATATTTCGACAATTTTTTTCCCCTTATTTTTTTTTATTGTGTCCAAAAATGTAAAGAAAATTTTAAAACTTCTTATCGATTAATCGTCATGATTATTCGTTTGGGGGCACTCTCTACTAATTTAATTTTTTTTAAAAAAAGTTGCCATATTTAAAAACCCTATTTAGTTCAAAAAAGTAGGCTTTAAAGCTACAAGTTATTTTTTTATAGTTTTCTTCATAATTAATAATATTATATTCAATTAGTATCAACGGCAATTAATTACCCCCAAAATAAATTTAACGATTTCTAAACTTGTTTTTTAAGTAATAATTGCGCCACCGCTGTTTCCACGTAACGCCTGCTCGACTAAACCCTTTTTTCAATCGCTTTACTGATAACTTTTCGATAGGGGGGTTGATCACGGTACATTCTCCCCCGGGCAATTTTTTAAACCAGCGAGACAACAGGTTCTTTTTTTCCTGCTCAGGGGGTTTTTTTTTCTTAATGGCGGTTCCCAAATTCACGGGGATGCATTAAAATTTGCATATTTTCTGGGGGGTATGGCGTGCTATGGTCAACTGGGGGATGTTTTATCAGGCCCCCTTTAAGGTTGTTTTTTAAACAGGTATGTTAAAATTTAATATAGTGATAAATGCTATTTTCTTTAAATTTTTTAAATCTAGTTTTATCCAAGTCATCTTGCTAATTTTGGGTGTTTTTTTTAGCAGTGTCAAATTTATTTCCTCTGTAGGAGTAGCCACTGATTCCCCTTGGTAGCCTGTAACCCGCATTTATGGTGAGTTAACTCATATTTAAAAAAACCCCTTTTAAAATCTGTATAATACTGAGTTTATTATCATATAAATTGTTTGGTCTTTAGTACGAATTTTAAGGGTCCTAATACTGTTTTTCTTCAAACAGGGTTTATACGATTTTTTTCGTTTGGAAAAATTATCCAGTTTCGACAATCGTTCCTGTTTTGGTTTGGTCTTCCGGGGCCCCTACTAGTGTAAGGGCAGGGGGGGCGTCCCCCAGCCATTTTGTCCGAAAACAACAGGAAAACAGGTTTTACCTTTTTTCCTTTTTTTTTTTGGGGTTTTCCCTCATCTGCGCGCCCCCAATTTTTTTTTATTTTTTTTTTTTTAGAAGAAATTGAAATTTTATTATTTGTTAAAAAAAAAAATAATTAACCTTAAAATTTGATGACATGTTTCTCTTTTTCTTATAATATCGTTAGTAAATAATGTAAAACAACTATCAAAATTTAAAAAACCCATCTGATAGGGAAGTTAATTTTTGGTTGATTTTAAAAAAGGGTTAATTCGCTTTTTTAAAATTACGGATGCTTGATCAAGTACACGGTATTTTGCGTATTACATCAGGAATAAAGATTGCGTTAAGTTTAATAGAAAAAAACCCTCAGGGGGTTCGTTTCTAAATTAATTAAAATTTTTTTTTTATAGTTTTTCCCCTTTAGCATATGAATAAAAACCTTTTTTTTTTAACTGACTGTTTATGGTTTTTAAATTCCACCTTTTTGAAATTAATAACAACAGCTTAAAAATTTAAACTTGGTTAATTTCGGTGTTTCCCACCGTTAAATTTAATTAAAAGTAACCGAATAAAAGGGGAAAACCGTGGGCCCATCTTTTTTTTTAAATTTAAATTTCTTACCCCTTTAATAGGTACATTGTTTTTCACGACATTACTGCTTTACCAGGCGAAAAGCTAAGGGGAAGCAAAAATAACCTGTTTGTAAGTGTTACAGAAAAAGGGGTTCGTTACACTTAAAAAATTTCGTGGAAAAAAGCTGAAAAGTCAAAAATTCTTCATGTGATTACAATATTTATTTAACTTTTTGGAAGGTCGTTTAAGAGAACGGGAGGCACGCTTGGGGGCCCCGGTGCACTGGACAACCTAGCCCTACGATAGCTACACCACTGAGGACAATGCTCCTGGCCCCTCAATTAACTCCGATTTTTACCTGTTTCTTAAACTGAAACTCTTTCTTCTTAGTTACTTTTTTTTAAATTAAAGGGGGTTTTTTTGCTAGTCCAAAAGACTGAAAACCTTTTAAAATACCCAAACTGTAAATAAAAAAGCCCCTTTAAATTTGTGGCGCAATTCTTAGGTCTTCGCGGATGCTTTCGAGCGAGAAAAAAATTTTTTCCGCTGAAAATGCCCCCCCCAAGTCCCAAAAAAAAAGTTTCCCCGGGGAAATCTGCCCCCAAAAATGGGGAATTAAAATTTTATTTTGTTCAGACAAAAAAAAGGGGATCACCTCAAAACTTCAAAAAAAATCCTTACCATTTTTTTTGACAACACCGATATTTTTTGCAAAAACATAAACATTCCACACTGGATAGATGGCCCCAAAAAGGCTAAAAAAAAAGGGGCTGGGCAAAACAGTTATTTTTTTGGGGGTTAGTGAACACTTGGGTTGCATTATAAAAAAAAAAATGTTAATAACAAACCTTTTTTTTAAAAAAAATCAATAAATTAATAGGATACTTTCAAAAATATTGAAAAAAAAGGTTTACCGTTTTTTTTTTATTCTAAAAAAAATCAAAAATGGACTCATACCCCTTGATAGGTAGGGGTTTTTTTCCTTCCGATGAACTTTAAATGTTTAAAAAAGTTCATTATTTTTCCCGGGGTATTGGAACAATTTTTTCCTCCCGCTTGTAAGAGAATCCATGAAAATAGCGGCATTCTAAAAGGTAGAGCGGCAGCTGAAATAAGGGGATTTTTTTGGGTTCCCCCTTATCTCGAAAACTATCGATTTTTCGAAAAAAAATTTTGGGACCATTTTTTTGGATTAAAAGGGATCTTTATTTTTTTTTTTAACATTTTCCCCCCCTTTCCCCCACCTGTTAATGTTGATAAACTTTTTTCCCACAAAACACCCCCCGGGACCTAAGAATTGCGCCAAAAAAGGGAAAATTTTCAGATTTATTTACAGCTTTGTCCCCTTTATTCACTGGGGCTATGGGTATTTTGGCGACCTGAAAAAAAATTTATGAAGGGGAGTATGGAACTTCGTTGGACCAATGCATGATATTATGGTACAAAATAAAAATATTATAAAAATTGCAAAAAAAATGGGGTGGTTTAAAATTTTTTTGGTTAAGGTCTAAATAACGTCCCCCTACTTTTTTTGGGAAAATACACTTATGAGTTTTAAAAATTTTGTTCTCAAATTTGGTCCCTTAAACAGGGAAGATGAAATTATAATCAAACGAACTTACCTGAAGTGAAGTTCGATGTTAATTATAACGCCTTTCCAAATTTTACCACGGTCCCCCCCCTGTGTGCTTATACTATTTTGAAATTTTTCTGTCCCGTGCCCTGGGTTTTTTCTTTTATTTAATTTTTGATTGCAAAAAATAGGATTTTCCGTGAAAAAAGGGGATTTTTAAACATGGTTGATTTTATTTATTCCGAAGTTTTTATTTGGGGCAGATATAAAAATCTTTAAAACCCGCTGAGCTTTCTAAAACATTTGATATTCGAATTAAAGATATTGTTTGTATTCTGTGACCTGTCACGAGTGATAAAAGGGTGACTAATTTGTATGATATTTGTTTTATTTCAATTTTGTGTTGGGCCCAGTTTCTCATAATTTTATGACCTGAGCCGGGGGAAGTGTTGTTGTATCTAGGCGTTGACGGGGTTTTTTTTAGAAATTGCTTTTATGAAACGCGATACTTTGAGTCGGTTTCAATGATTTTTTAAGATAAGGTTTAATGCAGATTTATGGGTTCGTACCGTATCTGTAATTTTTTGTTTCAAAAAATGTTTTGAAGGAATTTTATAACATATGAAATTGTGGGTTGTATAATGAAATTTTGTTTATTTGACAGATCCCCCCAAAAATTTATATGGACTCGTATTGCTTTATAGTCGAGGGCGATATTGACTTTAACATTGTATTAATTGGGATTCTGGATTTTTTTTTGCTAAATCCTTCGGAGATAATTTTGCAGCTACCAGGATAAGGCTCCTTGCTGAGGATGTTGGGTTCCCAAAAGGAGAAAAAAGAATATTATTATTGGGTCCCAAAGATATTTCTTTTTTTTTAAGTTTTTCGAAAAGGGTACCATGGTTGGCTAGGCCACCGGGTACTAATAGTATTCCCTCTGCTTTATCGTTTTTATTTTGTTAAGTGTTCTAGAATTAATGAAAACGGTGGGAATGCATAAAACACGAAAATTATTCCACTGCAGAGTAAAGCATCTACCCATAGAATTAGGATCTGGTTTCCCAAAACACATATTTTTTTTCATTTGTGGTTTGGGGTTTGAAGCGAATAGATCAAATTTTGGCTTCCAAATTCAGATGAACTTGTTCAAAAAAATAAGTTTATATACGATAGGGCCGTTGTGTTGTCTGTTCGTATTAAGATATGTACATTTTAGCTTCTTTGGTAAAGCATTTTATGCCATAAAAAATTGCTAACAATTTAATTCATTTATATGCTTATGTCTTTGTTTTTCATCCCACCAGCCATTGGTTGTTTGGTTACCTGAACATGCGCCCCAACCTGTTAAGTGATGAGTCCGTAAAAATTACATCGAAAGAATCGAATTTAATATTGAAATTGGCCCATAAAATATTATTACACCACCAAGAGAGATCTTCAAGCGCCTCTGCGCCTAATTTCATCTTAGAATCGTAATTTTTATTATTGGCCTCGAGAGCGATATATTTGTCCCTTTCAAGTGCCTTAGTATATAACCAACCATATTTTATGGCTGGGCAGACTGGATATTAATATTCCAAGTAAAAGTCTAGATATCTCTCTAACGTTATGGATATTATTTTTTTGAAATCGTTGAATGCAATTTAATTTTAAGTCGCTTTTCCCCTTGGTAATTCAAGCAACATTTTTTCACGATATTATAAATAAATCTCAGAAAAGTTTGTTTAGTTTTAATTAATCTACTTTTTTCGTAATTTATGATAAACTTAATTTTTCTAAAAGTTTAATTGTATATCGAGTATTGTTTTTGCAGTCCTCATATGTATTTCCAAATATTAAGAAATCATCTAAGTAATTTACGCAACATATATGTTGTTTCCTGATATTTTTAATAAGGTTTTATTAGTTTCGTAAAACAATGGGGTGCGGAGGACAAGCCGAATGGTAGACAAGTAAATTCATATAGTTGATTTTTTAAATAAAATCTCTGTGATATTTTCTGTGATTTTTATCAACGGAAAGTAAAAATAAGCATCTTTTAAATCTATGGTTGACATAAAGCAGCCATTTTGCAGTAATTACGGCTGTTCTAAAAATTTTCCATTTTAAAAATGTGATGCATTTACGTATGTGTTAAATTCACGAAGATTTAAATGAACCTTTTTTTTCCCATCTGGCTTGTCCCTGAGAAAAATTGGAGAGATAAATTGATTCTTGTTGTGATACATGTTTTAATAGCCTCTATATCTAATAATTTCCTATAGCAATGTTTATAAAATGCTGGTCTTGTTTATTGAATCTTTGTATAGGAGCTTTTGTTGGCAAGGTATTTCTTGAGAGAATTGTATAACCTTTCAGCCATGATAATAATAACTTGCTTGGCGTGATATTTTGCCACTCTTTTCCTATAATATTTTAGGCGGCCCGCAAAAACTGTATCACTTACTGTTATTTCTCTTTCTGCATTGTCGTTGATCTGGGTTTGAGAAGTGGTTCTTTGTGTTCCATCGCCTATCGTCGTCGATAGGGCGGGCGAGCTCTGTTTAAAGCATTATTAGCGTTATAGCCAGTGCTGACCCCCCTTTTTTTGGGGTGTTTGTTGTATGGCGTAGGCGTATAATTAAATTTGTTTTGGGATGTTGAAGGTACTGATCTTAGGTCTTTACTTGTCCTTTCAAAGGATTTGCTTCTTTTACCTTTTCTGTTAGTTCTGTGCCAAAACAAAAAATTTATGGGTTTGGTTTTTTCCACAGTTTCTTTAACAGATTTACTCAAGCTAGGGGTTATTAGATTTCTGCCTGACCATCGTTATGTTGTATTGTAAATCTGTCAGAATACGACCAGAGTCACTTAAACATTCCAGAAGGTTCTCTTTTATCCCTTTGCAATATCCATTTTGTCCATTAATATAATCTCCATTCCCTTAGAAAGCGCTATTAGGCCTTTAGATAATTGATTTTGTTGAGCTTGCAAATTTTTATCTCTATTTAAATTGGGATTAGACAAAAATATTTCTAATTTCTGGGTTTACTGGGTGGGGTCATGGCTTCGCAGTTGGAAGCAATACTACATTTGTTTAGCAATGTGATTTTTTCCCTCCTTCTCCAATCCATTAAATAGTACATGACTCCATCTAGAAGTTAGCGCAGGGTGTATTAGAGCATTTTTATCGGGGTTTTGTTCTGGATTCTGCCTAGAATTTTAATAAGATCGTCCGATATATCCTCATCGTTGTGAATTTGTAATACTGGGAGAGAATCTAATATGTTATGCCCATGTAGAGGGGGTTCAATGGAGGCCACATCTCGCGGATTGTGATCATCCATCTGTAATATGTGACTCGCCGAATCTTCAGAGATTCGATCTTCACTGCTGTGTCGAGATCCCGGGCCTCTCGGGCCACGAATATCTCTTTTGCAGTCTTGAGGTTGAGGGATGTGGACTCAAGCTGCGTGATCTAGACCTTATGGTAGATGTCGATCTGCATCTGGGTCTTGATCTACGATCGTTTGTCTTTGCCTATGATTATTTGACCCTGAGCGTTGTTTGTGCCTACGTTTATTTCTTGCGCACTTTCCGTTCCAGTTTCTTAATCTTTTTCAGCAACTCCTTTTGGAAATTTCATCTCCTGAGTCGCTTGATTCAGAACTCATTTTTGCTAAAATGTGCTAAAACAACAAGAAAGGCATATATAGTTTTGTACTTACATTTCCTGATGTTGATATATTTCATGTATATCCAAAAGGAGAAAATACACACCTTAAAATGCACACACACACACACCATTCACTAAGAGAACAAAGAAAAAGTCTGTAATCAGCGGTTTGATTCATGCGTGTGGCATCGATAATTCCGAAGAAATTTGATCCGGTGTCATACGCGTCATGACTAAAAGGCGAATGAGAGTTACAGCGGGAACCTGAGGGAACACGGGCACTAGATAAAACTTTCAACTAGTGAGTATAAGCACGACAGGGGCGTAGTACGTGGTCAAGTGATACAGAGGAATGGACGCTGAAATATAATATTTTCGTCGGTGTAAACGCGTCGGACATTTTTGATGGACCAAAGTGACAGCTTTGATCTTTAACAGTTTGCGTTCCGCAAGAAAAACGTTAATTGCAGTTAAGAGTGCATTTACGCTACATCTTAGGGGTCGGGCGAAAGGACGCGGAGACGATGGGCGGAGACTTAAAAAACTCCCACTACCACAAATTTCGTATAGCCGCATTAAAAATATTATGTTTTATTTAGGTCCTTCCAAATTCGGTGTATCGGTGCGATGTTGTTTCCGATTGCAAGCCTACAGGAGATAACGTTTTTCGGTAATTATTTTTTACCTAAATGATATAAATTAGACACCATTTTAACGGTAAGGGAATAATCTATGCCTTTGCTGTAACGGATTTTTGAAATATCAGTCGAGTTAAGAAAAAATAGTATCTAAACATAACCGATTTTAGGGTGACTTTCACTTAAGGAAATATTAAAAACTAATCCAAATTTAAAAACTATTACAGCGAAGCCTAGATTTAATGTTGGCTTTCATATAGTCTTTGAAAATTATCGATAACTTATACTCTTTTTGAGAAAAACATTATGCCCCGAACCCCAAATTGAATCCAATTTTTGCCGCCCGAATGGACTCTTAAGATACAAAATATTATTATTGTTTCCACGTTTTTTATTGTTTTGTAGGTATTTTTCTGCAACTTTTTTCATAATTAATTTAATCGTATATATTAAAAAAAAGGTTATGTTCTGATCATATGTTAAGTTGTCATTTTGGTACTAGAGTTTTTTTTTTTTTTTGGGACAGTCCAAGAAGGCTGATGCCTAAGTACTAACGTACCGTGGGTGTCTTCAGTGTGGTGAGAGGGAGTTTGTTCACACGGGACTTAAATTTTTGAAGATTGGGAGGAGAAGGAAAAACTTCTGAGGGCAGCAGGTTCCACAGTCTTGACACTCTAGGAATAAAGGAACGAAGAAATCGGAAGTTCGGGGCCTTCTAACTGAACTGTAAAAGATGCATAAAAGTTGCACTACGTGTTGCCTGTTGGGAGCTGCCAGAGAAGGAATAATACTGGCCAATTCAATCTGGTAGAACCCGTGAAAATACCTATAGAAGAGCGACAGATCCCCCACAGCTCGACGATGGGCAAGAAGAGGAAGCCTTTCTGTGAGCGTTGGATCAATAATAAAAAGAAACAGCTCTTTCTTTGAATGGAGTCCAGGGGGGCCAAGTGTTGCAGGGGCCCCATTCGGACATGAGAACAATATTCCAAAGAGGGTCTGATTTGGGATACTTTACAGAGTGAACAGATTGGAAAAAGAGAAATATTTCCCTCAAAGAGGAACCCAATTTTTTTGAAGCATCCGAAGCTATGGATGAAATGTGTTTGTGCCAGTTGAGGTTTTTCCTCAAAAGTAACGCCGACTAGATTAAACGACTCTTTTTCTGCAAAACCCTTGGCCGCTCATATTTAAGGGATGAGCATTAGCAGACTTTTCGCGACAGCGAACATGACTGTGTTTTTGAGGCATTAAACTGAACACGATTTTTGGCGCCCCAATCCAAGATAAGTTTGAGGTCTTGTGAAAGAGATATCTGCATTGACCTGCGCTTGTTTTCAAAATCAGAATTACACGGTGGCTTAAGAAATTGAATACTAGAGGAGGGTACTATGGGCAGCAAAACTATGGATGGGATTGATTGTGGAAGAGAGAAGATCGTTAATGTGTAGAAAAAACAGCGTGGGTGCCAGCACTGAGCCCTGGGGCACCCCAGCATTAATTTACAGAAGCTGGAGGAATTACCATCTACACAAACTGATATACCCATTAGAAAGGAAACTGGGGAGCCAAGAGCAAAGCTTAGGTGGAAGACCGGGAAAGGGAAATTTTTTTAAGAAGCCCCCTATGCCAGAACCCGATCGAAAGCTTTGGATATGTCAAGAGCAACGATCTGGGATTTACCAAGAAACTCAAGGGACTTGTTCCAGTTTTGTGAGACAAAGGAAAGAAGATCAGCTGTGGATCTACTGTGACGGAATCCATATTGTCTATCTGTAAGATCTTATGTTTTTCCAGATAATTTAAGATTTGGGAATTAATGAATTTTTCCCCCTTACTGCAAACAACTGAAAGAAGAGATATAGGTCATAGTTAGAAGGGAGACTTTTTGGGTCCTTTTTTTGGGGGCAGGGGTTTCACACGTGCAGCTTTCCCCAAATCTCCGGGAAAATGCCATGTCGTAAAGATCGAAAAAGGCGAGTTAAGATGGGTGCAAGCTCGGGAGCCCTTTTTAAGACGATTGCTGGTAGCCATCCAGCCCAGACGATTTTTTAGTATTAAGAGAAGAAAGAATACGCTTGATCTGTTTGACTTTAAAAATTATATCGGACATTTTATGAGAAACAGGGACAACTGTTGGAAGAGGAAGATTAATAGGAGGATCAAGCGTAGAATTGGCAGCAAATTGTTTGGCAAATAGTTCGGCTTTTCCTTTGGAGGAGTTAAACTTGAATGAATTTGTTCTACAAATTAAGTTGGTGTAAAAACTTGTGTACTGAGAAAAATATATTTGAAATTTGCACAGATTTGCTTGGTGGTGACTTACGTGATAGGAAAAATCTGGATGCTTCATAACTTTAGCAATATGGTGCAAATTTCCTTCATCATCATCAACATGGTTGGCTCCTACTAGAACTGCTAAATTTTTTCTTTGGTCTAGGTTTCTTGTGTGTGTGCAATGCGCCGCTAAAATTTTAAATATATTATCAGATGTTACAGAAATAGCTACATTACCAGCAGCGAAAGTTTAGTTTTCTATGCGAGAAGATTAAAATCTACGACAAACTGGAAAAAGCTTTCATAACGTGATTTGTATTAATTTCTTTTTACTACCGTACATAAGCCTATTTAATAAAATTATTATTTTGTAATTAATAGTAATAACTTTACCGTCTTAGTAATTTTTTACTTAACGGGTCCATCCCCGATGTTACCCAATTTTCATAAGGGGTTTTTTTTTGGGAAGCTGATCACGAATCTAAAATCATAATTTGTCGAAACCCCCTGGTTTTTGAGTTATGACTCCCCTAACCCAAAAACTTTGTTGACTTTTTAAGAATAAAAATACAATTATTTTAAAAGTGTTTTTTATGAAAAGAAATTACTAAAAAAACATGCCTAGCAATAAGATAACTTAAGAATTTACTTTCGATTTTTTTATCATTAACAGGTTATGATTTTTTTCCGTGGTGTAAGAAAAAATTAATAATACAAAAGAACGTGCAGAAAGTTCCAAGTATATTTTTATTGGTAACTTTCGGTAAAAATTCTTTCTAAATTTAATATCACCCTTTAAATTTTGCGCCAAATTTGTCACAAAAGCAAGTTATTTTCAATTCGGCCTTTAAAAAAAATGTTATTTAAAAAAGTTGTTGCTATTAAAAAATATAAAAAAAAACCCCCAAAAAAAAAATTTTTTTTTTTTCCATTTTTTTAAAAAAAAGTTAAGAAAAAAACTTTTTTTAATTTTTTTTTTCTTTTGGTTTGGTTTTTTGGGTTTTTGGCCAATTTTAGGGGAAAAAAAAAATCCAAAAAATTTAATTTAAATTTTCCGGATTTTTTTCCATTTGCCAACCCAAAAAATTTTATTAAAAAAAAAAACTGATGTTATCTAAGCAACTAGAAGGATATAAACCTCTATTTTTTAAGTTTCTTACTAGCCAGAACCCAGGGTATAGACTCGTGCCACTGCACAAATCTCAAAAAATCTTTTGAAAATAAAAAAAAATCTTTTCATGTTTCGAAGATAATTCGCTAAGCGTTTACAAGACATAAAAGTGACATTAAAATGTGTTAAAAATTAAACTCTAATTAATTTTTTATACGAATTATCAGACAGTTTTTTTATAATTAATCTGGGTATTTTAAAACTTTGTTTGCTAATTATTTTTTTTTAAAAACGTTTTCAAAAATTAAAATATATTTTTTACTGTAAGTGAAAAATTGCATGGAAAGTAATATGGAACAACATTTTTTTATAATGAATTTAAGGTCTAAACAAAGAAAAAGCCACCATATGCTGTAAAATATTAAAAGTAAAATTTTAAATACGTGTGGAAACAACTTTTGGTTTAACTTACCTGTAAAAACAACTCTTGGTTAACAATAACTCCTCCACAAATAATTTTGTTAAATTTGGTGTTCAGGAGGGCCACTTGGAATGGCCGTTCAGTAATGTCCACGACTTCCCCATGAAGAATTCTGGCATTTTTCTTATCTTCTTATGTTGAAAAAGAAGAAATACATTTTAAATGCAATAGGAACATGATATTTCTGAACTGGACAAGGTTTTTAGTGCCTAAATTCATTATTAATTTTACCTTGTATTATACAAACTATTGAATAGTATATAATTTACTACTTTATTATTATTTTATAATACCATAGTTACTTTACATGGTATATAAAACTCTAGAGCATTAAAGAAGTTTTTAATGTTCTCAAACATCCAGAGATATAAAAAGGAAAAATCTAAGTAGCAACTTTTTATTAACGAAAAAACTTATTTACCATTTATATTAAATAAACCAGTATGAAAAGACCCAATAAAAACGAATTTACCAGCTTTTGATAATTCAATGTTTTCTATTATTTCGTAATTTTCACTAACAGAAATTGACGATGATTCAACGTTTTTTGATGTTGATGGTCTCGTTAATGGTACTTCAGCCATCAATTTCGAAATTTTGTTTTTAGAAGGCATACTTTTATTCAAATATCCCTCAACCAGAGCTAAATTTTTCCAACCGTCATGGATTTTCAATGTAGTCATGTTTGCCCCCGCGTCCGCCAACAAAGTTGCAGAGGTTTTACGCAAACAATGACCAGTATATTTGTCCACATCCCGTAGACCCAGGTATTTTGTATTAAAGAAAGGAATCCTGCCTATGGTGATCCTCCCAACTGGCTGTGAAAAACAACGACCGTAACACAACAAGAATCTGTTGATGATGCAGTTCGTCGGGCGTAAAGACCAATAAGTTCTCAGGTGCTTTAAACAACCCATCTTCTTCTCATCAATAATTGTAAAGGCACGCTTTTTATCGGTCTTTGTCTCGGGAATATTAACTATTACTACGGATCCTCTATCCTCTATATGTTCAACCAACATATTAACTAGCTTTGGCCACCAAAAAAACACTCGAATAATTTCATTTTGACTTTTAATGTTCGAGATATCAATTTTGAAATGGAATAAAATTAAGTCGGAATTGCCCCAGGAAACAAAAAACCGTAATTGCCAATTTTCGATTTACCATTCGGAACACAAGAGCAAACGGGGGGGTAAACTATTTTTTTTTTCTAATTTCATCCCCAATATAAAGGCCCCTTGGAAACTGGGGTTAACTTTCGTTCAAGGATACGGAAATCTCTATGGGAATCCGTGGTTAGCCAAATCCATTATATAAAAATATAGCTTGAATGGTTCATTTTTCCGAGTAGATTTTTTTATCCAATAACAGCACCTTCTGCCCTCTTTTCATATCTTCGCCACACCCTTTTAAACCTTGCTTCAGATGTGGCCTAATTCAATATTTTGCAATGTTTATATTTTTTATTAACTTTTAAATGTTTTTTTTAAATTAAAAATTTTTTTTCCATAGGAATTCGGAGAAATTTTAACTATAATCGATATACATGATTAGCATTTTAATATAATTTACAACAGCATCTTAACATACCAATTCCTGGAAATATCCATGTAGCACCGTCTGGTTTATAATTTTTCATATTTATATTTATATATTCATCATTATTTTTTATCCAATCCCCAAACATTTTATATTTTTTAACATAAGCGTTTTTAAACTTCTTTGGGATAAGAGTATCCAAAGCTTTCCCAGCATTTACAGCAATTCTATTCAGAATCATCGAAAAATCCATTATTTTATATGAATTTCAGTTTTGATTTTAAAACAGCACAACAATAAACACTTATTACCTTTAATTATTTAGCAACTATATAGGTAAAAAACCTTTTGTGATTTTTATTTTGAATTTAACTTGAAATTATCTGAAGTAGGACATAAAATATTATACTTACAAACTCTCGGCCCATAGGCCTTCGCCTTTGAAAGATTGTTGCCCTTGAAGGTATAAAAATCTTTATAATGCCCTAAATATACAGGGTGTCCCAGAATATGTGGGCAATCTCTCAAAATCTAATAAAAAACCTAAAAATATTATGACAAGTTCCCATAAACTTTTTTCCTATGACCTTCCCCTACGGAGATACAGGTACATAACGGACGCCCCTGGAAATTGTTTTTGTTTCAATAACTTTTTAGATACTAGACTTAATTAAATATTTTTTTAATATTCTTCTTAAAATGATCCCATTAAATCATATTTGGCTTATTTAGTTTGCCAGGGACGGACAGCTTTTAACTCAAAAATAACAATTTTTTTAATATCCTGTATGCTAAAGGCTCAACAAGAATATTTTTGGATAGCTTTAATCTTAAACTAAAAAAAGTTCTTCTTGATTGACATCGATAAAATCATAGTTTACGAGAAATAAAATATCATGATTGTGTAATACCACTTTAGATATTTAGAAATTTGGCAAAAATTTGTTTATATTGAAGTAAAATTGGGCAATTTTTATTTCCACCAGTGGCGTCTGTACAGAATTTGACCTGCCTATTTTGGCAAATAAAATAAAAATGTGGTACACTAAAGAATGCTTCTTGATACAAAGTACATTCATGCCAAATTTCATTAAAATACCTAAAGTGATATTACAGATATTAGTAATAAATGATTTTTTTTTGAAAATTTTACCACCCTGTATCTCAAAAGTTAAGACCTTTACGACATACGTTCATATGAAGTTTTCGTCTTAAAATGGACCCAAAAACTGCTTTCCTAAATATTGACGTACAGTTGGAAAACACCCTGTATAATGTAAAAAAAATTACCAACCATGATATTTTATTTCTCGTTAACAGTTGATTTTATCGATGTTAATCAAGAATACCTTTTTTAGTTTAGGGTTAAAGCTATCCAAAAAAAATATTGTTGAGCCTTTATCATACAGAGTGTTAAACAAATTACTATTATTGAGTTAGAGCTAGTCCGTCCCTGGCAAACTAAATAAGCCAAATATGATTTAATAGGTTTATTTTAGGAATACTTATCTAGTTACCATTATGTTAAAAAAATATTAAATTATGCCTAGTATTTTAAAAGTTATTGAAACAAAAACGATTTCCGGAGGGGGTCGTTATGTACCTGTATCTCCATAGAGAAGGGTCATAGGAAAAAAGTTTATGGGAACTTGTCATAATATTTTTAGGTTTTCTATTAGTTTCCAAGAGATTGCCTACATATTCTGGGACACCCTGTATAAATAACTATAGTGCCTTACTGTTTTTTGGTTCTTTTTAAAACGCGTTTATTTTGATGGCAGTGTACCATCGTTACAGTACAAATAAAAGCGAAAAATTTAATTAAAAAAAGTACAAAGAACCAAATTATTGAAGGAATCGGAAGAAAGAACGAAATACGAAATATGAAACAAACGCTCATATAAACGTTTTTAATTTTCCTGACTTACCCGCGTCGATTCCAACAAAGAAAATAACAAAAATCCACAAACAGACGATGTTGTTCATTTTACCACTGAAATTGCAAACTGAATTTGCATCGATTTTTATAGATTTCCGCTTCATGAGGCACAGACTTTTTTAAGTTGTTCTATTAAAGAAGAAATTTCGAAGTTTGGTCGGTTAGTTGCGATATACTATTATAGTATTTCTTACGTGCAGGTTTATTGTTTTTGTGCCCCACTTTAAATGTTTCGTTTAGTTTAAGAAGATATACCAAAATGTTTCAAAATTATTTTATTTTTCTAGGATTATTTTAGTAGAAAAAGTTATTTGCGTTGAAAAAAAATTAAACATTTTCTTATATGATTCAGTGTTTGTAGATAACCAAAACTAAGAACATAATTGAAAACACCAATTATTTAAAACCCTTTCCGGGGGGATATCCATTTGCCTTTGTATTTTTCCTTTCAAAGCAGAAAGTTATTGATCGCCCGCTGGGAAAACTCACTTGGGTATTTTAAAGGCAGATAAATCGGGTTTCATCCAAAAAAAATCATTGAAGGGCAACGGTTAAAAATGGAGTTCACTAACGTTAACTAATAAATGGCATGTTTTGTAAACTATGTAGTGCCTTTTTTAATATTATCATAATTATTTCACATGTGCACCAAAGTGTCTAACTTTTGACAATGGTCAAAATTGATTTCATATAACGTATCTAATAGTTTGAAAGCGCCCACTAAGATTAGCGACACCCACAATGTGTTTAAATTTTTTTTTTTGGCAAAAGTTTATAGCGAAATATCTTGGAAACGAAGGAAAATTTGAAAAAAAGTATTCTAAGTTTTCGATTCAGGAATAAAAAGTTAATTGGGGTCTTCATTTTTCGCCTCTACTTACCAAACACCCTGTATATATATCCTTTCTTTATACTGGAGAAAAGCCTATTAATTTTTCTACTAAGATATACCAAGACTAGACTCTTGTTTATTTCATCTAAAAAAGCTATATTCTACGTATACCGGCTGTCCCTAGTAGGTGGCTCACCCCAATAACATAGGGGATAGGATCCAATAATCAAATTTATTACTTAGGTATACCACATAAATATGCACTGTGTGACGTATTTAATTATTTTTTATCACCTGCGGTTTAGCCGGTAATTATTTTAATTATGTTATTTTAACTTAATAATTAGAAAACGACATTATGAGTACAATGACACTTCATTTACTACCTTGAAACACTTCACCTCCAAATATTTGTAAATTTTAATTTTTAAGGTAAAATTTTGGACCATAAGACCATATAGTCATAAAAAATAGACGTTACCGTGGATTGTGTGGTATTAAATTGTGGGATAAAACTGTTTTTAGCTGTTGTGCTACCTTCCATCCATTTAAAAAATTGATTTAATACCATAAGTACGATTTTACAAACTTAAAATTAGTCTGTGAGGCTTTTTAAAAACAAAAGACTGTAAATGCACAATCTATTTTAAAATCGGTTTTAAAATAGCGACAGGAAAAAATTAAAACGTTTTTAAAACATTTGTTTTTTTGTCGCATATCTCTTGAAGTACTCGGAATTTTAAAACATTTTAAACAGCATATTTTTAGTCATATAAAAGTGCAACTTTGCCCTAATTTAGCAATCTTCGTATCTTTTATGGTTTTTCAAGATCCTAATGAAAAAAAGCAAATTTAAATTACTCTGTAGACAGTACGTTTCTGAAAAATTTGTTTTTTTTTTCGCATATCTCTGGAAATATACGAAATTTTAAAACATTCTAAACAGCATATTGTTAGTCACTAAATGTGCAACTTTGCCCCAATTTAGCCATCTATGCCATCTTAGAATTTTTTATGGGTTTTCGAGATCCTAATGGAAAGAACCGAATTTAAATTACTCTGTAGACAGTTGTCTAATTGTTTTATCATTTCTTTGGTTATCAAACGATCAAAAAATCCAAACAGAGACATACCCTGCTTCTAAAAAACATTTTTTATTTGATATTTATCTTACTTCACCGGTATTCGATATATCGCATCGGTTTTTCCGGGGATGTTTCAGCTGATTTTATTTAATCAAATTTATGAGTCAATTTAGGTTCGTTTGCCACTTTGTTTGAATTTTAACTTATCATCGGATTTTTACGAAAGTTTATACTCGGCATAAATCTCTCTTGTTAAGAATTTTTCTGGTGCACAATAAAATGTTTATTCTTGCAGAAAAAGTATAAATTTTATTTTTCTCGGCAGGAAAACATCTAAAAAACATACTGTATGGATTTTACCATTATTATGTCAATAAAAATGATACTTTACTTATTATTGGTGTCCTTATAGCCTATTTTTTCTCGAAATCGTATAACTCCGCTCACAAACATATTTTTTATGAGGGATCAAAAAACAAGAGGTACATAATAGTCAAAACACCGCATATGTTGTGTAAGAAGGTTGACGTGGTAAAAAATATATGTATATTTATATAAAACTTAAATGCCTAAAATCATTTGATATGTTTCTGTTGGGATTTTTTTTTTATTTTGGAACTATCCAGCTTATGTATAAGTACTTACGTACCGTGGATGTCTTAAGTAAGCTAGAAGGTAGTTTATTAACGCGATACTTAAAATATTTTGAGGTTTGAAGGTAAAGAAAAGAACATGTTGCTCTATTGGCAGCTGGTAGATCGGCATATTGGCGAATTGAATTCCTCGAAGCAGAAGTCGTAAAAAACCTCTAAAAGAGCAAAAGTTCCCCTGTACCTTATCCGGATTTAAAACCGTATCTTGTCATCTTGCAAGTAACATTTTCGATATCCTTGATGATGTTTTTTTAAATGAAGTAATAGAGGTATACTTACTTTAGAAACCGTTGGATAGGAATACATGGACCTATAAGGTGGCCACCATGATCTTCGGATCTAATACCCCCAAATTTTTTTCTTTGGGGATTGTTGGAAAATGGAAATTTATCATCTTTACCCGACAACAGATCAGAAAATTCATTGCAGAAATATAATCATTAAAACCATTAAAATCCATCCAAAAAAGATGTCGAGAATGCATAAAAAACGAAAAGGCTTTTCAACATTTGCAATTATTTCCGTTATTTTTTTCCTTAATCTAAATCTTTATTTCGTTTCAAATTTTTTTAGTTTTTTATTTAATTTCTTTGTCATTTTTTTTTCATTATTTTAGTTTTAAAAATATGGTAATGTCTTTTTAGGGACATTGTCAAATGGGTTTTTTTTCTAGGATATTAGCTTTACCGTCGTTGCGGGTTACTTTAGCCCTGGCGGGCAACTTTAACCCAAATCGGAAAAAAGATTGAACTTCCTGCCACACCTCAACAGCTGGAGCGAGCGTTGTAGTGCCAGCCCAAAATGATAGATGGCTGTATACGCGCATCGTAGTGCTAGTTTGGTTAGTTTTTCTACATGCTTGTTCTATGAACTTCTCTTGAACTTGTTGACAGTAAAAACACGCGTATTTGTATGTTGCAAACTTTGTGGTGGAACTGTCTTTTTTGGTAAGTACACAATCATAACTGTACTTTGTTCTGTTAGAAATGTATTTAGGAGTATGTCATTTGTAAATTGAAAAGGTTTTACATAATTTTAGTGCAAAAATTTAGAAAACGAAATGTCGGTATACTTTGGCCCGCCTTTCCAGTTAAGATTGGCCCATGGGCCAAAGTATCCCTATGACTTAGTTTTAGTAAACATTGAAAAATTCAGTCAAGTTCTATTATTTGCAGGCACATGAACAAACTTCAGCATTTGTGATGCCATCAAATTATAGCAGAAAGCCCGGCAGTCGTCGGTATGTTGACTACAGCAAAGAGCAGTTGGAAGAATGTCTAGCAGCTGTAAAATCAAAAGTACTCAGCCAACGAGATGCTGCAAAAAAATATAAGATCCCTCGCAGTACCATAAAAAACAAATTGGCGAAGAAACATGGCAACAAACCTGGTAGACCAATGGTTTTCTCGGAGCAGGAAGAAGCAGCGTTCGTTGCTCATATAACGGCACTTTCCGAGTATGGCTTTCCATTAACCGATTTTGATCTTAAAATGGTTATTAGGGATTATCTCGCGTCACAAGGAAGAATTGTAAAACAGTTTAAAAACAACATTCCAGGGAAAGATTGGCTAAGATGTTTCCTTAAGAGACATAAAGTTCTATCTCGGCGACTGGCAAACAATATTAAAAGAGTTAGAGCTCAGGTATCAGAAGACGTAATAACAGACTTTATTGAAAATGTTGCCAAAGAAGTGGAAAACGTTCCTCCAGATAATATTTATAACTATGATGAAACGAATCTCTGCGACGATCCTGGAAGAAAGACTGTTATTTGTAGACGGGGAACCAAATACCCGGAGACCATAGTTAACGCAACAAAGGTTAGTTTTTCTGTTATGTTTTGTGGTAATGCTGCAGGAGAAGCTATTCCCCCTTTCATAATTTATAAATCAGAACACCTGTGGTCCACTTGGACCGAAAATGGTCCTGAAGGTGCCCGTTACAATAGGACCAAAAGCGGTTGGATTGATGCCATGACTTATGAAGACTGGTTTCTAGGTCATCTTCTTCCAATTCTTAAGAAAAAAAGTGGCCGGAAAGTAGTGATCGGAGACAACCTTGCATCACATATCAACGAAAAGGTTTTATCAGAATGTGAGAAGCAGAACATACGCTTTGTATGCTTGCCTCCTAATTCAACGCACATCCTTCAGCCTCTCGACGTTGCTTACTTTCGGCCACTAAAATGTAAGTGGAGGCAAACATTACTAGATTGGAAGAGCAGCCAAATTGGAAGGAAACTACCAACCACACCTAAAGAACAATTTCCGTCTCTGTTGAAAACAGCTCTAAATGCTCTGACTGAAACAAAGCAAAACATTATTGCTGGATTTAAAAAGACAGGGATATTTCCCATCAACAAAGAAGAACCATTAGCTAGGTTGCCAAAACAAGACCGCATTATAAATATTGAACTTATTGCGGCATCTTTTGTGCAAAAGTTACAACACACTCGAAACGAAACCTGTCAAGAAAAAAAGATTGCCAAGAAAAGAAAACTGAATGTGCCTCCAGGAAAATCTATTTGTGCTTCTGATCTTTTAGAAGCAGGACCATCCGGTTTACAGCAAACTAAAATAAAAAAATCAAAAAATTTTTAAAAAAACGTTCACAGCGCTCCATTTCTTCATCAACAAGTTGCAGTAACTCGGAAATAAGTATTGCTTCTTCCACTGAGGACCACATCATCTCAGAATCAGAAGACGACTGTATTCCATTAGCAATGCTGGTGAATAAGAACTATGATAATGCTGGACAAGACATTCCTCAGGAGATATTGCCGCACTCCAAACTTGCAAATAACGTCAAAGGAAAACAAAATCACTTCTGTTCAAGGAAAATGATGAACTGATTCAAACCGAGCTTGTAAACAGTATCGGAGAAAAGCGCGACTTACCGGTTCTTCACGTCGTAGAGTTGCCCCAAACTGAGGTCGATAAAAACAAACAAGGTGGCCAAGATTCAAATTCTGTTCAGAGGGAAGAAATAACACAGTTCAAGGCTCCAAAAAGTATTAGAGAAAAAGAAGACTTACCCCCTCTAAAAGAAGATGTTAAAACAGTTGGAATCGATAAAGGTGTTTTTTCAACTAACGCTCCTTCACTCATAAATATTGTTGCTGGCGATCATGTTTTGGTGACTTGGGAATCACGTAACTATCCTGGCAGGGTTGTTTCAACTTCTAAAAGGCGCTAAGTTAGACTCGCACGAAACAAGGAAAAACTACTGGCGATGGCCGTTGATCAAGGACGAGCAGTTCTATATTTGGAAAAATATAATTCGTAGAATTGAAGTCCCTAGATGTATAAAGAAAAGTTGTTTTTCTGTTCCAGAAGTGGATGATGAGCATTGTTGAGTGCGTCATTGTATTTAGTTACTAATTTTTTTAAATGTTTAGTTTTAGAAAATAAAAATTAAGAATAGTTAATTTTGTTTTGTACCTCTAGTTTTATACCTACATTATGTTGTAACTAAGAATTAAAGTAAAGAAAAGTTAATTTTGCTCTGCACCTCTCGTTTTGTGCATTATGCTGTAACTAATAATTAAAATTTATTTTGATTTGTACCTGGTTCCATTAAAATAAAATTTTATTTTTGAAAAATCATTTTTTTTTATCTATCATATAGGTTTCATTGGCCCATGCTTCTTAAGATCCGTTTTGTTTACGAAAAACTTATGCGGGCCAAAGTAACCCTCTCTTCAGGCTATCATTGGCCCAAAATTTGGAAAAAAAAATATTATACTTAAACACAATCTTGCTTCAACTTGCGCATTGTAACTTGTTAAATACACCTCTAAGTTAATACCAAAATCATTCTAGTGCTGATATATTGATAGCAAAAGAAATCACATTGTGATCCGTGAAAAATGTTCAAATTTTTGGCCAAAGTAACCCGCAACGACGGTATATAGTTTTAGCTCTATATTTATCAAAGCGCCTTAAAAATAATTAAAAAATTGGATTGAAAAAATTATATCAAACATTTATTGTTTATGTCGTTTTTTATTTTTAACCTTTTTAAAAATGTGTTACTAGATGTTAAATTTCCATACTTTAATCCCGAAAAATTATTAAAACACAAACTAGTTAGAGATGAAAGGAATAATACGCAATTCTAATTGCTTTATGCAACAATGGCGGCCCTAATGACTTGAGAAAAATTAATGGCGACGCAAACTGGTCATAATGGCAATGGCTGCGAAATATTAAATTAAACGGCCTTTTTAAAAGCTATTTTTTTATGGCTTTGCTTTTATAACAGCTTTATAAAAGAATTAGTGCGACCCTCTAGAACTTCGGAATAATGTACGGAGGGCGCTAATCGCGTTATATCTCTTTGGCTCTATAAGGGTGCTACAACACATTATTGCGTTATTAAACAGTTAGTGGCTATTTGAACGTTTGATGTACCTTTTATTTATTTTAAGATTTATTGCATGCATTACCTCCTTATCTATTAATTTTAACTATTTCGTAGATATGACGTTTTTATCGTTTCGGCTTACTTGTCTTAAAACATATTCATTATACATTTTTCTTATCAAAATAGCCTGTGCGAACTGCAATCTTACGCCGATACGGCTGACGTGTAACTCCCAAAAGACCGGTAACGAATACTTCTATGTGGAGGCTAAGCAGTATCCGCGGATCTGACGGTAAGATGTTTGGTGGCCTATTATTTAATATAGCTACTAAGTGCTTTAAGAAGATATAGCTAACCTGAAACATCCTGGCTTATTTTCGTATCTCTTTAATATATATATTTTTTTTAATTTCAGTAGGTGTACCGACTTTGTTACCGTTATCGTTTAAGATTTAATTTTCTAATTCTAAATAGCTATTTTCCTGCTTCGTCATTGTCAATTTCAATAAGTTTAGCTTAGCTTAGAAAACACATGACAAAATAGCCGAATGGTTTACCGCTGGGTAGAGCCTGCTTTATAAAAAATTTTATTTCGTTGCTGACTACTTAAAAAAAACCTTTAAATAACTACAATATTCCAGTAATAAAGCATGTTTGCTTAGAAAGTTATGTGACAAGACACACATCAACAAAGTATTTAAAAAATACCTTTATAATTGCGGTAATTATAAAGCATTGGGATAAACATACGCAAATTACTGCATAAGGGTTTTATAAAAAGGTTTAAATTAATGGCACAATTGAGGTTTTATTTGTGCTTTATATGGTAGCCAGGAAGCAATTATGCAGATAAAACGCTGGAAAACTCTCTAACAGCTGTGGTTGTCACTTTTATAAAGTCTTGTTAAAGCAAGTATGTAAAAGATATATTAATTAGCTTTAAGAAAGTTTTTACAACTATATTAAAAAGCCATATTGCTTAAAAAACTATTTAGTGTAAAATACTTTATAAATATATTAATGTCCTTGGATACCTTTATAAAACTTTTATAAAGAAGAAAATGATATAAAGGACCATCTTGTGTTACTTGGGATACCCCTAGAATTCATTTTGTTTTATTATAACTCGTAAAGTATTGTATTTATACGAAAAGATTATATAACCTAAATTAAAGGTTTCGTAAAAATTCAAAATTAATGTTTCAAAAAATTTCTTGTAGGTTTTATACTTTTTGAGATATTGACGTATAAAATTTTCTTTGTCCTAAATTTTAGGTAAGGAATAAGATACTAAGATATGGTTTTTGCGATTTGCTTAGGCATTATTTAGCTACTTTTTCAAAAAAAAAAATTCCCATGTTTAATTTTTTGAGAAAAAACCATTTCTGTCGAATATCGAAAAAGCCATCTAGGGCGACGGGAAATTAAAAAATTTTAAAAATTTAACATTTATACCCCAAAAAATGGTTTTTTGTTCAAGTTTGTTAAAATTGGTTAGTGTTTCGAAGATACGGGGGTTTTTTTTTAGGAAACATTTAAATACCCCACCCTTTATTTGACAGCTTAAAAAAATTCATGAAAGGTTTTTATTCAAAATGATCGTAGATTGCCATAAAAATATTTTAGACCACTTTATTGGACTTTAAGCGAGAAAATTAAGCAATAACTTTTAAATATCAAATACGCCCCTAGCGCCATCCTGGGAAACTAAAAATACTCTTAATTTTTTATGGCCACATATTTATAATAATACAAAAATTCCATTTTTCTCAAATGAGCAGGTCCTGAGATACAGCCGCTTACCTCGCTTATTTGGCCACCTGGTACATTAAAAATGCTTAAAATAATTGTCGTATACTTTTTTCCATGTAAAGCCCTCAAGGAAGTTTAAAGGTGTATGGAAGCCCAATGCTATGGCCCATTCAATCAAAAATTTTCCAGCCCAGTATGAAAATAACTGTCAGAGTTGGCCCCGCGATTCTGGCAATAACAAAATTCCACGAAATATTTAATGTGTTCTCTACTTACACACTAATAAATAGTGTAGTTAGGCAACACATTATACTTAGAGAGCCTAGTAGTACCGTTTTTGGTAAAAAGGTTGTCTAAGATTTGGCAAGGGCGCGCGCGGCGCCTATGAAACTATTTTCCCGTTGTATAGTCAACCGTCGTCGTCTCATCATTCTTTATTTTCGTTGTGGTTTGTGCCCTTTGCGCCGTATTAGTTTGGGATTTTTTGTTTTGTGTGAGTCCCTTATATTTTGTGGTTGGAAGTTTTTTGGATTGATAAAATCCTTCTTATTTTGGGTGATTATGTTTATTAAATTGTGATTATAATTTTGTGTTTATTGTTTGTTACTTATAATATCGTAAAAAAAATGATTGGAGGTTTGGTTTTGTCTTGCAAATCCAAGGGTAATATACTCCGGCATGTTTTACTTTAGGTAAGTATTTTTATATTTAATTTAGGTGCTTCTTATGAGGCTAACTTTAGGTAACCGAAAAATAATAATATATCAATTATGAATAATAGAATAATGAAAATTTTATAGGAAATAGCTGTGAGAAAAGTAAGGCAATCTTTAAATATCTTTTAGATTATTTCACAATGTTCGTGTATTTCTATGGATTTTTTTTAAAAAAAATAAGGTTTACATTTTATTTCATTTAATAATTTAGTAAATTTTTAAAAGGGTCAAAATTATTAATTACTGGGCAGGACCAGGCAAATTTAACATATACAGGTCCCTCTAATTGAATGAAAGAAAGTACAATTTTATGTTAAAGTTCCCTTTTTTTTCTTTTTCTGTATCTGTTTGGGAAAAAAATTAGATTTTTTGGGTTTTTTAAACTTACAACATCAACTTTTAAGCTCGACATACTGTGGAAACATAATATTTAACGGATACTGTTACAATGGATACCAAAGGTTACTAAACATTTTTAACCACTGAATTTTTTTTTGTTATTAGTGAAAAGTATATGCCTAAAAAGCAGTTATAAAAATTTTCACTTTTAATGTACAACCAGAATCTTAGGATTAGATTAAATCCATTTACACTATCTTTTTCCTTCTTTATCACGAAACGGATAAGTACATGAAACTATCATACAATGTTTGAAATTTATTTTAAAAAATCGTTTTTATTTATTTAAAAGATTTTTGGTAAAAATACAAAACTTACAAAAAAAATCGACCATTTAAATTGAAGGCTTTTTTCTATTATATCAGATGATATAAAAACCAAAATTTCAAAATAATTTTAAAATTCTATGGTAGTATCGTTCAATAACCAAAAAATTTTGGGCAAAAAACAGGGATACTTGAATTGACATTTGATGATGTCAACTTTATAGATAGTAACAAAGAATTGTGGAAGTCCGGGCCCGACCTACTATTTTTTGCGCAAACTCCGCGGGGCCAATCCCCAGTCCCGGGGTGACCTGCACGCCTGGGCAATTTTGTTCTACAGTATTGGGCTTCCATAAACCCTTTTAAAATTTGAAGCCCTTTTTATATACATACTTAACAAGAAAATGCCATTAAAGTTTAAAAAAAATGCTTTGTTTATAACATTTTTTACCTTTGACAAAAATGAAAAAATTTAAATTATAAAAGAATTATAAACAAAGCATTAAAACTTTTAATTTTATGACGTGATCTTGTTTGGTATGTATATAAGAAGGGCTCCACGACGCCAAAAATTTTTACAAAATTTTTTAAAATTTTTTTTATGTACAATAAAGACGAAAGTTCAAAACAATTTTGTTAATTAACAATTTGTAAGTTGTTGACAAATTAACTTTAAGTTCAATTTTCAATGGGAATAAATTTTTTAAAATGTTCCAAATACACCACAATTTTTAAAAAATGTTCAATTCATATTTAATACCCAAAAAAATTATTTGTGTGACGGGTTTTGACGCCAAGTGCGCAACCAAAAATGTCCCGTAAAGGCCCATTTTGAGCGTTAAACTAAAATTATAAATAATGCAGATAGAACTTTGGGGGTTAAAACTTTCCCCTTAAGGTCTTTTTTCAATTTCCGCTATCTCTTATGGTTTTGAATTATCATCAAAAATCAATAGCTTTTTTCCGTTTTTTGTTAATAACAATTGCAATTTTTGGCAGAAAAATCTTAAAACGACTTCCTTAGATTTGAATTTCACGTCAAATGAGCTATCCCTCATATTTTTAAGGCCTTTCAACTATTTTCGCAGGAGTCATACTTCGGGACTAGACTAATAGGGTCATTCTATCCCTATCACTTTAGGGAGCAAAGATTATCTAATTTTGATTTAACCCTTTAAAGTTTGACCCAAAAAGTGCACATGATGCCCATATTACTTTTTTAATAGTACTAACAAAAATTACTATCCTATAAAAGTGTCGAAAATGGAACACCCTACCATGCTTGTATATTTTCTGCATATAATTCATAGTTTCTACCTTTGTAACAATCTACAAACATATAGTCAGGTACACGGGTTAGTATAGTCCCTAATTTAAAATTCAAATTAGGGTGAAACCATATCAACAACAAGAGGAAAATATCTAATATGTTTACATTCTATCAGAATAAAAAAACATAATAAAGACACACGCATAAATTCATAATGGACTTTTTTCGGCCACCTAAACCGATTTTTAGTATGTGTACGTAATATTTTCTTTTATTTTCGTAAAAACGAGATGTATCAATAAAAATGAAAGAATCACGAGCATCAATAATAATAATCTTTGTCATAAATCCGTTATTGGAAAAAAAATGTTCTAAAGGATAAATAAATTATGTTAGGATACAGGGTGAGTTTTTTTAAGTGTTGCAATACAATATGCTGAAAACAGTTTTAAATATATTGATAAAATTTTGGTGACGATTGAGTCAGTTAGGTTAGGTTAGGTTTAAAGTGAGTAAGCTTAACACCCTCCACCGCGACCGATCAGGCTATTTTGGCTGAGACCTTTCTATATTTCTATCACCAGGTCCAGACTTCTAATAATTCTGATGATCCTGTTGAAAGAGAGATCTTTCACCTTCCTCGGAAACAAGGTGTCATTTCGAGGATTGCGTCGAGATTTGAGTCGTGCCATTGCTGGGCACGAACACAGTATGTGTTCTGCGGATTCATTCTTCTCCATGCACATGCGGCAGTTGGCGTCTTTCGCTAGGCCGATCTTGTGCATGTGGTATTTTAATCTGCAGTGTCCCGTTTACAGTCCCACTAGAGTTTTAAGGTGTGCTCTTGATTGCTCCAGTGGTTTGACGGTACATTGTTGACTCGGTGGGCTTATAAAGGCCTTCGAGTGTCTGAGACCCGAAAGTCCATGCCAGTATAGTCTGTCTCAAAATATATCGTTATGGCTTTTTAACCATACCCCAATAAACCTTTAACGATTTTATTGGTTTTTTGTTATTGGGTAAACCCTTTGTTCATAAGGGCAGGGGTGGGCCAGGATTTCTTTAGAATTAACCATTAGCAAATAAATATTTTGGCTAATATTTTAGTGGCAGTGTTAAATAACCGTTTTTACTGTGAGTTTCAAAAAATTGTTTTGCGGAATATAACTATGTCGCGTCAAAATCATTTGTCATTAGATGCAAAACAGGTTGTGAAAAATGTAAAAAAAAATTTAATCAGTAAGAACCTTTAAAAGAAACCTGTATACTTACAAAAACTCCAATACCATCGATAAGGGATATTATTATTAGTTAAGAATTGAACAAAAGAAAAAACATAGTGATTTTCAATCTCAACCCCATAGACAATAGTGATCAGGACCTAATAAGAAGGAAAATATATTGTCTTTATGAAAGCGGAGTTTTTCCTACCTTGGATAAAACCAAAAGAAGCTAGACGAAGACGAAACCAATATAAATTTAGCCATGCCACCCCTCCATAATATTGTTTGTAAAAAAGTAATTTAAATACCGCAAAATAGATAAAAGACAAGTAATAATGGAATCGCATAGATTACGGACTTTTAGCAGATTTAATTACCTTCAAGAAATTAAAAGATATAGGTTAGAAAACAGATCCATAATTTACCTTGATAAAACATGGTTTGATACACACGACACAGTATCCAAAGGATGGGTTAATTCAAGTCAAAACTGTCAGACCAAAGCACCTTCAAAAAGGAAAACGCATTACCATAATACACGCTGGTTTTAGAAGACGGGTTTGTCCCAAAAATGCTTGCTGTTGCCTGCAAAAAAATAAAGGATTCTAGCTTGATTATCATGAGGATACAAGTGCAGAACTTTGAAAACTGGTTTCAAAATTATCTTTTAAAAGATATTCCAAAAACAACAGTGTTATTTTTTAGGATAACCCAAACTACCACAGCCGTCTGCTACACAAAACACCAGCTTTATTAAATTCAAAACTGAAATCCAGGAATATTTGTTAGAAAATGATATTTATTTTTAATTCAGTTACAAAAACGCATCTTTTGAAAAAATCCTAAATTTATATGCAATTAAAAAACAATATGTTATGATAATTTTGAACAGGCTGGGCATACTGTCTTACGGTTTTCCCCCGTATCACTGTATGTTTAACCCCAAGAGATTTGTGGAACAAGTAAAATCAAAGATCAGAGCAGAAAAAAGTTACACCTACTTTAAGTCCCAGTGTTATAAATTTGATAAAAATGTAATTACTAACATACCAAAAGGGGAAACTGAAAAAATTTACTACAGCACGTTATAAAAATTGAGGACTCTACATTTCTATCCAAAACAAAAATAAATCCTATTGTAATTAATCTTAATGATGACTCTAATAGTGAAACAGAATTAGATTTAGATATTTAGATTAAAAATGTAATTATGTATAGATAACGCAGTTATAAATTTATTAAAACTTTGCATTTTAATTTCTTAATGCAATTTAAAGATTATATTTTACCTAAATAAACAATTAATTATAAATCTTTTAAATTAAAGTCCGTCCCAAATTTTTTGTCCTTTAATACCTACCGATCCGCAGTTTTATTGCTGTCAAACAGGTATAATCCAAAAAAGAAGGGGAAGAGCTAAACGGTATACTTTGAAAACAGACTATACCAAAGATTTTCTCTGTTTCCCTTTTTTTTTAATATAAACTGTTTGGCCATTCTAAAGATATACCGATGACCGGTTCCGGCCTTGTGAATTTTGTCTCCGCCCCCTTTTGGCAAGGAGGTCTGCGGATGTATTACCCTCTAGGCCGGTATGTCCAGATATCCATAGTAGGATAACATTGTTGTTTTGACCCAATTTGGTCAGGGGATCCCTTGCAATTCCGGGGGTTTCGAATTGCACGGCGATTAAGAGCCTTAAGACTGCTTAACTGTTGGAGAATATTTTAACTGTCTTACGTGTGCAGGGCCGATAAACCCAAACCCTTCTAGCACACATCTCAATAGCAAATCCCTCCGCTTGAAATATGGTTGCGAGAGTGCCCAGGCTAAAGGAAAACTCTGCCCTCGGCCTCTGTCCATATTTTTAACCCCAAACCACCGTCTTTGGTTTTGGGGAAAAAATTAAACAGATGTCAGCAGGCAGCAAGTTAGTCGCGTTCCGTTTGTGGGTAGACTACACTGTAGGGTTGATTGTTGTAGGCATTATGTCTGAGGAGGGCATTCCTTTATTAATATGGATAATCTGTGGGGCATTCCCAGGACACATACACAGGTCAGGACACTCCTGAGGAAACTGGTGCTCTCTATGTGAAACGTTTGCAGAGTCAGTACAGGAAAGACATTATTTTTGACAATTTACATTTTTTCCATGATCCCCTTTAAGGGATGGAGAGCTACTTTTAAGTTTCAAATGTGATAATTTTTTTACTTTAAAATAAAAATCAATTAAAAAACTAGGTCTGTGTGCAAAACAAAGAAAAAAAAAATATTTTTAATTTTAAAAATAAAGTTTTTTTTTTTTAAAAAAAACTTAAAATTTTTTAATTTGAAAAATTAAAAAATTTTTAATTAATAAATTAATAATAAAATTAAAATATTTTAAAATTTTTTAATTAATTATTTAAATATTAAGTAGTAACCCTTTTTAATATAGTTTTTCCTGTATGATGGCAAGTATTTATTACTTTGTTAATAAAACTAATTATTTTGAACATTAATTTTAAATTTCACAAGTGCATTAAAAAAAAGAAAAAACCCCCCCTTTTGTACTTTTTTTAAATACAATATCCTTTTTTTGAAAAAAAAGGGGCCCAAAATATTTGCTATCAAGTATTTTTGTTATATGCAGGGCATTAAAACAATTTTAAATTATATAATGTGCTAATTAAACGATTTCTAATGCCAAAAACAAAATAATGTATAAAATCACGATTTCTTAATTGTTTATATTTTTTATTAAAATTTAAGGATTGAGCCTAAAAATAAATTTAAAACACTTTTGTCTAATACAATTTTTTAATATTTTAACATTTAACCTTTCTTTGTAACATTTCATATTACATTTTTTAAATTTGCCGCCATAGCAGCGGTCTACGACTGTCGCGAGTGAACGACCTTAGATCGATTTTTTAATACATGGGCTCTGTCACGTATTTTTTCGAACACCCTGTATAATAAGACAAATGTATTGTATCAGAATAGGTGTTGTAGTTGACTTATATTCCTTATTTACAGTAAAGCTTTTTTTAAACATCTATTAATGCTCTTGCCAGAGAAAGTAATAAAAAAGTCTAAACAATTTAGCGAAAATCTTTTCAGGGTAACGTTTTCTGGTACAGACGTTTAAAAATAAGAAAAAAGCTTCAATAGACGGTTTAAAATGTTTCAGTCCCTAACATAAAGGACCGATAGAAAAACTTACAACTCCTATTAAAGTTACCCACATCTCAAAATGACATGGACCTTATTGGGTTTACAGCTTTTGAAATGAAAATAGCGTCTTCCTTAAAACACATGTATTATTTTTACATTTTTTCTATATTTTTGTCTTCTATTATTGTTGTTTTTTTTTTAATTAATTAGTCAAATGGCCTGTCTTTTTATTTATTTAATTTAAGTTATAGGCATGTTTATTTTTATGTATGTACCATTTAAAACAAAAGGAACTTCGCTTTCAATTTGTTTTCCAAATTTTAGTCCATGAACAAGATAACGATCCTACCCTGTTTAAAACGATTCTTTGGACGGATGAAGCTATGTTCACTACATTGGGAATGTTTAACCGACACAGCACAGCTGGGCAAGACAAAATCCCAGGAAATTTCAAAAGATTAAATACCAAAGGATGTCTTCTCTGCATGTCTGGTGTGGTGTGCTTAACAATAGAATTGTCGGGCCAATATTCTATGAGGTGAGATCCTTAACTGGAGAAAGATATATCAATCTTCTTGAAAACAATATTGAGGACATTTTAGAAGAATTGCCACTCGAAACGTATCGCAAGATAATTTGGCAACAAGACGGAGCGCCGCCCCATGATGTTCGTCAAGTTGTGCAGTATCTCAATCGCCGATACAATCAGTGGATTGGACGTTATGGCACTATTAGATGGCTACCTAATAGTCCAGATATTACAATTTTGGAAACTTTTCTATGAGGGTCACTTAAAGAATGTCGTTTACCAAAATGGAAACACAAACAAGGAAGAAATGAGAGAAAAAAAACCAAGAACCTCAAATAATATCGGCAAGCTTGGAAAGCCTAAGGAGGGGTTATAGATCATGTTTCGAAAATAATATTATAATTTGTTATAGTGTTCTTATTACCACCATATTTTACCTCGTATTCTATTTTAATTTTTCCGTTTATTGTAATTTTGCTGCTTGGTTTAAAATATATATCATATTTTAGCATATAATATAATTTAAGCCGTTCTTCTGATGAACACCTCATTATAAAAACTACTCAAAAGTAATAAACGTATTTTTAAAATTCTTAATTTACAAACTAAATCTATACACGACAGTTTTGGAACTATCTTAGTATATGGTTTTAAAAGTACAGGGAAGTTCAAAAATAAAGCCCTGTTTATTTTAATTGAATAACCCTGTACATTGATTAAGCAAAATAGGGTACCAATAAAAAATATATTTCAAAACATAAATGTGTTTTTTTATCGAACGACAATACTTATTGAACAACCTGGTATAGTTGTCTTTACGGTAAACAAAGTAATCGAGAAATACGCAATTGCGTAATCTACAATTGTAATAAATTTAGTTAATTGACCATGGATAAAATAAAATCATACTTTATCTGAACTTGCTCTACATTACCCATTACTATAACTGTTTAAATTTGATTCCAAAAATTTGGTTACATTTTTTGCGAAGTATTGCGTATCAAATAAAATTATCTAATATTGTTACTTTCACCATCTTAAGAAGATATACCAAATGCCGTCCAAGAAGAATTTTTTCTCTGTACGTTTAAGTATATAGTGTTTTGTATTTATTATTAGTAACAACATTTAATTTACAGGGGAAATTTGCGATTTAAATTAGAAATAAAAAAATCTGGCAATGAATACCTCAAATGCCAGCACACAAAAAGTCAATATTCTGTCGAAGTCTAGTATTCACTACTTCTTTAATACATACTGGTGAAAAAAAACTTTTATTTGGTTAATTTCATGGACCCTTTCATCGATGTATAAATAACCCCAATTGAAATGTCAAAACATACAATTTTCTATCGGAAAAAAAGAAGAGAAAATCAAATCATCAACATTCTTGCTACTTGAACAAAATAATGAAGTTTTAAAATTTTCTCATAAAAGCATGTCCATTATTATAATATTGTTCGTAATTGGTGACCATCCAATGGTTTCATTGTTGCCAACCCACTCGAGGTACCTCTATTTGAAAAGTCAACAACATCAAGATAATCAAGAATTGAATGAGGTGAAACTCAATCCTCCTGCCAAACCAGTATATTATTTTCATATTTTGCCAGTGGTAGTTCATCCAGTGGTTATCAGTTTGCTAAAGCAGGTAGAGATATTTTTGGGCGGTTAAATTACCACCGGAAAAAAGGCTCAATGAGCTTATTATTATGGTTTCTAGACCTTTGTTATTTTCATTATATATAAATTATTTAGCTTTACTTAATATAAAAGGAAAATTTACAATGTTTGCGGCTGATAAAACTATTTTATGGAATAACAAAAATACAAATTTTTTATATGATCTAATTAAAAATATTATTTTAAAAATCAAATCATGGGCTAACTCTTAATTTGCTATCTTTCAATATAACTAAAACTAATATTTTAACAATTAAAAGTATACTCAATAACATATTTTTAAATGATTAAATTATAAAACTCTCAGCATGTAATAAATTTTAAAATTTATGTCGATATTAAACTGAAATTTAAAAAACATATAGAAAAAATTTAGTAGTATACTTGCATCTAACTGTAATGCTATTAGAATGCTTATGAATTGGAAGATTTTTCCATTTTGAATTAAAAAAAATAAAGCAATATTAGTATTATTAGGTGTTTTATTGTGTATTATTAGTTGCCTATACTATAATCGTTGACTAATAGAAAGTTATCCATTTATGAGGGCTAATAATGGATGATTTTGTAAACATTAATAATACTCATAAAATATAACATATTAATGAATAATACTCAGAATCACGATCTTCGAAAAATCAGTTTTTGTCTTACTGAAGCGTTAAATTTTTATTCACAATTGTAAGGGCCGCGTAGATGTGCTCTTTGAGTGAGAAAATATGTTTTTTGTACGTAACAGCTTGTATGTTAATAATCCAAGTGGTTTAAAGATTCATGAGAAAGCCCTTTTGATCTGGATTGTTTCTGAGATCTAAAGAAAACGTTTTCGCAAATGAGAAATCGTTAAAAAAATATTGATGTGAACGAACCTACTGGTATTGCAGTTGTTTTTAGTATTATGTTTATATTTTTTTACACAGAAAATAAATCAAATTTAAACAGCGAATTAATATATGGGCCATTCCTCAGCAACATAGGAAAAGTTTTTTAAAAGATGTTTTTAGGTGCACATGTTAAACGTGTTGTTTTTTTATGAACTATATTAAGTCTAGTTTTGATCTGGGCGCGCAAAATCCCGTAATTTATTCGAAATATTTAAGAATACGTACTTGTATTTTCAAGACCGTCACATTACAATTTTACAACAGAAATAATATACTTATCGAGGCTAAATGTAATAATGTTTGATGGCCTCTTTTAGTATTTTTATAAAAAACCAATAATGTGATGCGGATTTTTACTAACTGTCTAAAAAAGACAAAAGTTGATATTTTTTTATGGCCGAGGTTTTTGGATAGGAACTTGGCCCTTATTTTACATAAGTATTTTTAATATATATTTTTTTATATATAATTGACTTAAAATCCTGCCTGCATTTTACTTCATACTTCATACTTCATACTTCATACTGTTTATTCATGTTAATACATATTACAATGTTTTACACACGTCAACAAAAAAAAATCATAAAATTAAACATTAAAAGAAAGAATACTTTTAGTGAAATACATCACACAAAGTATACTTGTACAGAAACACTGCTAAAAAATGTCCATCAAAATGTAAAATTCAGGTACTCATCTTTGAAAAAAACGTTTTCTGTTAAAAATATTTTGACTCTTCTCTCAAAAGCAACAAAAGACAAACCTTTAATATCCTAGGTAATACATTAAAACATTTTATTGCCCAGTAGCCTGGACCCGTCTGACACCTTTTTAACCTCCAGTAGGCGGGTAGGATGTTATTCCTGTGCCTGGTTTCATAATTATGGATTTCCTCATGGCTCACATATGCGTCGAATTTCTCTTCAGATATTTAAGGATTTTCAAAATATACTGTGAAGGGGTCAGTATCTTGAGCGCCCTGAATGCCGGGGAATCCTCCCTATAAGCAAGACCAGCCAGGATCTTTGCGCCCTGCGCTGGAGAGCGAAAACACGTCCTGTATCCGCTGCATGCCCCCGGCCAAAATCAGTGGAAAGATGAGAGT
This sequence comes from Listronotus oregonensis, assembly GCA_019359885.1. Lineage (NCBI taxonomy): Eukaryota > Metazoa > Arthropoda > Insecta > Coleoptera > Curculionidae > Listronotus > Listronotus oregonensis. The sequence goes on along the minus strand of JAHBCN010001649.1, from coordinate 31,935 downwards.
GAAGAAAAAGTAGGCCCTTTAAAATATCCCTGAGAAAAAGTTGGAAAGACTTCCAAAAAAAAAAATTTTTTTTAATTTTTGCATAGAGCATTTATTTTTGGTCTCCAGGAGCTCGGGGGCCCAAAAATACCCAAAAACCCTCTCACCCTCATCAATCCCCCCATTAAATGTCCCCAAACCCCATTGAAAAAAGACTTCTTTTCTTACCTTATTCAGTACGAGCCTATTTGCAGCAAAACTCTCCCGCTCTCTTCTGTGCAGCCACGGAATCATTCAGCGCCTCTGCAGCATATCGGAGCAGGATATCGGGGTCATCAAAAAAGAGTGATTTTTTATGGTTAAAACCGGTAGATCATTTATTACAGTAAAGGGGGCACTGAACATAGGACGATCCTGGACGTTTTTTTATTTTCCTAAAAACGTCGCACGCTTTTATTGATCAAAATTTTCGGGGAAAAAAATTTATAAGATGGGTGGCCGGCGATCAACTCAATACGTTTATTCCTGAAAATTCTTTTCTATCGAAGCTCGACAGCTATGTTGTACGGTGTCGTTATTTCGCCAAAAAAAATTTTTTTTAATAAAATAATAATTATCAATAATGGATGTTAAATGAAGAAAAAAATTTAAAAAATTATTTAAAATTTATGTAAACCTGAAAGGGGAATTTTGGTTATTTATTAATTTTTTCCCCATTTTCCCAAATTTTTACTTTCCCGAGTCATTAAAAACTTTTTTACATTTGGTTGTTTAACCAAGGAAACATAAAAGAAAACCCAAAAAAAAACCGAAAAGGAAATGAAGGAAATTATAGTAGTGGAATGTTATTTAAAAAACCTCAATTTCTTAATACAATTGTCAACAGGTTAATTTGGAAAGGTTAGTGGAAAAGTGCTTAAAAATAAAAACCCATCCTACAAAAAAAAAACCCATGTTTTCCCGATGATCATTTTAACGAATGCAATTTTGTGCTGAATGGAAAATAACAATGAAAATTTTATAAGAAACATTGTTCTTCATTTCCCCGATTTTTTTTTTGGGGTCACAAAATCACAAAATTTTTTCCCAGGGGGTAGGGAATAATCTACAAAATTGCAATTACAAATTGAGAATTCTTCTAGGTTTTCACATTCTAACAAAAGTCGAAGGCGTTTTAAGACAATCTTGGTTATTGTTTGGCCATTATTTGAGCATCTTCGAAATTAAAGTTTTTCTTTTTTTATTCTATGAATGCACATTAATTTTTTTTTTTTTAATATCTTCCACGTTCCATTATTTATTTGAAAAATTTTTTTATTTTTTGGAAAAAAAACTTTTGGTTTTTAAAAACCCAGCAAACGTTCGGTCTCGTAAGCAACAATTTTAAATTTATGGCTGATAAGAAACCGAGGGAATTGATGTAGCTCCTTTTTTGCCTATAAACACTGCATATTCTTCTGAAAAAAACAGTGACAACTAAACGGGGCGATAACTCTTCCAATTTATCCCTACCCCCACCAGCCCCAACCCAAAAAATGAGCCACGTGAGGAAACGAGACAAAATTAAAATGCAACCCCAAAATTATTATTGATATTTTAGAATTGGACACCCAAAATCATCCGGGCCCCTTTTCCAGTAGGGGCCCTTTTTTACTGTATATTGAAAAGTTTTCCCAAAAACCTGGGGACCCAATGTTTAAAACACTTTCTGCTGGGACCCCCGGCAACCCAGACTTGGACTCTGCACTTAGATATGACCCTATTAGTTTGACATTTTCATTACAAAAATTGTACCTGCTAGTTTTATGAAGAATGTCGGGGCTCACAAGTCGAATGCCTTGCTTAGATCACACAGAAGAACAGAAATAAATTTCATTTCGTGAAATGACTCAACTAAGGGAAAAAGATTCAAAATACCCATTGTTGTATTTTGTTTTTCGAAACCAAATTGATGTTTGTTGAAGCAATTATTTATTTCATAAATTTAACTATTTGCAGGGCCATGGTTTTCCAAATCTTTGAAACAATCGGGAGCAAAGAAATTGGTCTATAATTTTCAGGTGCATCTGTATTTCTTCCTTAAATATAGGACATCCCAAGCTTTTTTTTAAAATTGAGGGAAAGATTTTCCCTCTTTAAAACATAAGTTTATTAATTTAGTAAGGGGGAATTATAAGATTTTTATAGTTTTGATAAGTTTTATGTTCGTCCAAATATATCACAGTTTTTTTTGTTTTTTAGGCTATCCACAATATCACCACTGTATTAAAACTAACCCTAGAAAAGAAAATTGATCTGGTGGGTTTTTACAGTTGATCTTCCACTGGACTGAGATTCACAGTTGGAATGTCTGATCAGATTAGTAGCAATTCGAGAAGAAGTCATTGAATGTTTGGTTTAATTGTGTGGGAATCCCAAATTTTTCTGCATACCCCGTTTCTTATTAATAATTCTCCCACATAGATTTTGTTGGGTTATGTGAGTTTCGAATCATATTGTCTTTTTGCTTTTTCCTTGATGGCGTATGGCAAGCATATATTCTTTTTTAAATTTCTTATAGGCTTCGGTAACATGGGGGTTGCTTATACTGTCTACTAAGCTCTGATAGGAAATTAAGATGATCTCGCATTTTCCCAGGTCCCCCGTAAACCGTTTACTCCGTTGGGTTGATCAGACCTTAAAATTTTTTCAGGAAATGACCCTATATAAGCCTTTTCTAAAGTCAATAAAAAAGCAAATTTTTTTCCCCAAACCCATCCAGGAATTCCCAAAAAATTTCCAGTCAATCTCAACCTCTGTTATAAAATAAAAACAAAACCCCTTTTTTTATTGGCCTGTACATGTTTTTCTTTCTTTTATTTTTCTATTTTTTAGTCATAAAGTCAATTAGTTGGCCTCTTAAAAAAAAGAACCCAATCCAAGGTCACCCGATCAAGTTCAAAATCCCCTTCGGTTTTAAATTCTTAAAAATTATGCTTGGTGGGTTGTTAAACTTCAAAAAAATCCCAAAACGTAATTACCCCCCCCGTTTTAGGGCGATTCTAGTAAAAAGAGCGGTTGAATATTTTTGTTTCTCAAACCCCCCCCTTTTTACGAAATTTCAAGATACTGCCTTCTCGTAATATTATTTTTGATTGGTCAAAGTCAGGAGTCAGTATAAAAAAGGCTATTTTTAACTGTTTTCGAAACCCTGCTTGGGTCCCAATTTTTTTTTAAAATTTAAACTTATGTAATTTCAAACCAAAACTCATCTTTTTTGTGAAACGATTCCAAGTTGGTGCGGGGGAAAATGGTAAAAACCTTTCTGCCCCCGGTAAGGCCGAATTTTGGGCCCTTTGCCCTAGATAAAAAACATTTTGCGAACAACCACCCTTTTTGCATTGTTCGTGGTTGGGCCCAGTAGGATCTTTTAACATGCGCAGGGGTTCCCTTATCGGCAACTCCAACCTGTGGGGTTCCGGGTTTTTTAACTCAGAGTATCAGCTAATGTGGTAATGCGGGGCTCTGACGTGGGGGACTATTACTTCCCAAACCCCCAAAAAAAGAAACCCAACAGAAGAGCTTTTATAGGAAAAAGTGAAAAAGGTCCCCAAAGAAAAGGGGGCGGGGCGCTTTTTCAGGGAAGGGCTAACCCCTCCCGAAAAAAGCAGATGCAGGAAGGGGGCCCCCGAATCCAAACAGAAGACGGACAGAACCGCCTTTTGGGGGAAAAAGGGGGCCCCCCCTTTTAAAAAGTAAGCAGATAAACCCTTTTTTTGGAAAAAAGGGCCCGGGAAAAAAGATCTCAGAAGGTTTTATTTTGGTTTTCCCACAAGGACCGGGGAGCCCCCCACCCTTCTGGAGAGGAGGGTATGAGGGGGTCTAATCGTCCCCGCCCTTTTTTTCCAAAAGGGGAAGGGGGGCTATTAAAAATATAAATAGGTGGGCCACAATATATTTAAAACGGGGCGCGGTGGAGGGCTAAAAAGTCCACTTACTTTAAACCAAAAACCCCCTTCCCGATGCCCCTTAATTCCCCAAAAAATCTTTTATCTATCAAAAATAAGTTCAAAGGGGAAAAAAAAAAAGAAAGTTAAAACGATTTTTTTTAAATTTTCAGAGTTAAAGATAGCAATTTAAAAAATTAAATGTTGGCTTATCAGGTTTAGATAAAGATATGTTACCTTATACGTGTATTAACAAAGCTATTTTGGTAAAAAGAAGTTCATACCCACTTACGATGAGTCTCTGATAATTAAGTACTTTAGTTTTTTAGGTCCCCAAAAGGGGTACTACTTTAAGTTTAAAGGGGATAATAAAATTCTCTGTTTTAAAGCAGAGGTTTCCAAACTTAATTTTCTAACGCCCACTTTGAAAATCAGTTATTTTGGGCCCCCCATTTTTTTTACCGTAAAAATCTCAATAACATATTAGTCTCGCCTGGAATTAAACCTATATTCTAAACAACACTTTTCTTACCAGAGAGAGCACTATTAATCAACTTTACCATATTAAAGTATCGGGTGCGGGGGGATGGCGGGAGGGGGCGAGTGGATACGTCTTTGGGCGGAACGTCACGTCTAGAGGTGGGAAGTTGAATCTTTTTTTACTGAATCAATTTTTTTGATTCATTCATTAAAAGTTTGTTGAAACCGATTCACTTTATTATGATCCCGGTTGGACTCTGGGTTTTTGAATTTCACAAAAATGTGATAGTTATCTTAAATAAAGAAATTATTTACATTTATTTCATTTTGACAAAAAATTTTATTTATTTTAAAAAAATTTTGGGAAAATAAAACTTTAAAAAAACTTAATTAAAAAAAAACCTGAAATGTCCCCAAATTAAGTCTTTGTTAAAAGAATAGTTAAAACAAATAAAAAAATTATTTTAATAGCCAAACGACTCAAAAACAATAGCATAAATTTTTTCCTAAACCCTTTAATTGGCAAAATAAAAATAACAGACCGCTCGCCCTTGTCAGGGTGCAAAAACGACCGATTTGCCTCATAAAATACCAAATTACCGAATCTTCAGTTTAAGTCCGATTCGCCTTAGGCCTTAAACCAAACGAATCATCCAAAGGGTTGTTTTACCGAGCGATTGACAAGTGGTAAAAGTTCGAATCCATTAAAAGGAAATTGTTATTCGAACTGCACGATTCTTTTTTTAACGAATCGTTCCGCGACATACCTCTAGTCACGTCGTGGGAAGGTCCGAGCCGCGGCTTGTTTTGGCAACGTACTCCGCAAACACGGACCCGAACGTTGCGGACTAAAAACGTGAATTATTTAAAACCTCAATTTTTAATTTTATTTTTTTTTTATTTTTACTAGATTGGACCTAAAAATCCCCGTTCGGCAAGTGTTCTGTTGCCCCAAAATATATACATTATTTTCCGTGTCTTGGGGTGGGCCCTAACCTACGACACTTGAAGGGAAAATATTTTCAGTGTTTGATACCTATTACTAAATATCTTAAGATATAAATAGCGTTGGAACGCTATTAAATATTTATTTATTAAATTTTAATTTATATTTATACAATAAAATGGAAAAAATATGAATAATAAATGGATTTGGTAGTAGAAGGTTTTAATTTCAGTGAATTTTAAAACCTGAAGTACTGAAGTTACAAATCACCCATCGCCCCCAAAATCACATCAGCGCCCCTCAATTTTTTCTGAATGCTTCCGCCCCCTCTAGGCATTCAGCGGCACAAGGGGCGTTATCCACTTTGAGAAAGACTGGTTTAAAGTAAAGCGGTTTTAATTTGTAGGAGGTTTTTTCTTTAAAAAAGGGACAATTTTTTTTAAGTTGGAGGTTTTTATTTATTGAGGTTTGACTTATCGGGTTTTTGTATTTAAACTTTGCTTTTTAAATGTATTAGCACGAAACCGCGCTTCTTTCCACTTCATCCTGACAGAAAGGCTTCCCTTCTTGCCCCCGCCACTGTAGGGGATATGTCGCTCTTCTATAGGTATTTTATTCTGCTCGGAGGTTGCCAGTATGTTCCTTCTCTGGCGCTCCCAACAGGCCCGTGGCAACTTTTACATCCTTTTACAGTTCAGTTGAAAGGAACCCCCCTTCGTTTTCCTCCTGGTGTCAAACATAATTCCTGCCCCAAAAGTTTTTCCTTCTCCTCCCACTCTCTAAAAATTTAAGTCGTTTAAAACAACTCCTCTCCCCTTTACACTGAAGACACCCACGGTACGTTGTATTAGGCATCAGCCTTTGGTTCCCAAGATAAAAAAAGCTTTAGCCCTAAAAATAAAATATTGTTTAAATTTAGCCCCGGTATTTTCTCCCTTTTTTTCCAAGGAGTCGATAATAATATCCTATATGGACGTAGGTCAAGGCAAATTTGGAACAATTAATCCCTACAACAGCCTAAAATCCCCCTTTTCTATATTGAATTTTAAAATTAATTTTTTTCCTATCTTTTGAATAGATATATTAATTTGTGATAATCCGGGACGGTCGGCATTTATCTATATAGACCAAATAAGTACAAGAATTTACTTTTAGGTGCTTTTAGTAAGAGATTAGGATTGATGAAAGTTATTCGAGAGATATATTTTCTCTTATTATTTGGGCTGAAATGTTTATAAATAATATTATGATACAAACACCGGGCATGATTGATTTGCTAAAACTATTTTTTTAGTTGAAATAGGTTCAACAATAATTTATAAGCCTTAAATAAAACAGTGTTCATTGCCTCTATGGAGAATAAATGAAAAAGAACATTTGGAAAAATTGGTAACATAAAACTTAAAAAGATTTTTGATTTCCCTTTCATTAAAACTTATTCCAAAGGATATTCATCGAGTATGTTTATTACGAAGGCGTAGATGGGCCCCACAAATTTTTATTTTTATTTTTAATACAAATTTCGACTCACAACTTGGAATTCCGACTTAGATCTCAGAATTCCGACTTACAACTCGGAATTCGAGCCGAGAGACATCAATTAGCGATGAAAACGGTAACCCGACGATAAATTGACCAATGTGGCCTTAGTATGTCATACAATGTCTTTACAAATACCTGATAATGTGCCTAAATAATTATCGAAACGTCTTTTTCTTACTCGTCTAAATAAAGTACTGATGATGTACTTTAATAAAGAATAAGCAAAACTTTTTTGTATACTATGTACTGTACTCCGGTATCATGCATTTATCATTAAAATGACTTCTTAACCTAACTGTATTTTTACATTTTAGATCAATAAGCCCCTTACTTAATAAACTGTTAAAAATGCTTTCTTCCCATATAAAAATTTACAATTTTTGTAATAACCATTAGCTTTTGACAACTATTGTACTTAACCCAATTTTGTATAACTTCCAGACGTACTTTTATCAATTTTAAACCCCGATTTTCCGTTACCACTTGTGAAGTAGTTTCTCAATATAGTTATATCAAGTTTGCGGGAGTTCTTTTATGTTATGTACCGGGTGTTCCACTAAGAGAGGTAGTCGGCTATATCTCAGAAACTACTAATGGTATAACTTTCGGGAAAAAAATTTTTAGATAAAAGCGACCAAGAGAAATTGCTGGAAATTATTTTCAAGTCTGTGGGATGGCGTAAGGGTAACGTCAAAACATAAAAATATACATTTCTCAAAAAAATATCAAATAAAGTGTATCAATAAATGGTACTATTTTTATCTTTAATGTTTTCTAAACAAAGAAGGTTCAGGTGTAATTTTTGTCAGTTCTAAATTAAAGTGGTGGGGGAAAGTTAAAGTTTAATTTAGCAAAGTGCTAATAACTCCGGATTGCTTTAACCGAATTTAGTGAGCATTTTAAGCATTATTTTCAAGTGTATAAACTATTGCTACACTCATCTCACAAACGCCGCTAGAGGGCGTTAAGGTAAAAACTAACTTATTTTAAGAATTTTTTTGAAAAATTTAAATACAATGATATATACCTTTTTACATATTTAGATAGAGAAAAAAATCCTAACGAAACGGCGAAAACAGGAATTTAATATCTCTTTTCAAACCGAATATATTCGCAAAAATATAAATACTACATAGAGACGTAACGCATTTAAGGACACGATGTTTTCTACGAGGCCGATTTTTTTAGGTAAAAATTAAATTTATACATTTTTACAAAATCTAATGACATACTACGTAATTTTTACTAATTTAAACCAATTTAACGATATTATACAACATTAGATAATTACCAACCTATAACTGTAATAATCCATCGAGCGTGGTCCTTATCAAGTTAGCTTTGAAAATAAAAGGATGCTAAAATGTCAAAAATCCAACAATTTTTATTTCAAAATATAATTTTTAGTGTTGTGCTATTGTGTTTTTAAAAGATGCCTTTATTGCTTAAAGAAGCAGTTGATATTATTGCTATTTATTTTGAGTGTCTGCAAAATGCGACAATAGCTGCAAGGCTGTATGTATTGAGATATCTTTAGAGAGGCCGGTACGGCAGCGGCAGCAGAATGTTCACTTGTTTAGCAAATCGCTTTCGTACCACGGGAAGTGTTCTTCGCCCCTTACACAATCAACGTTTTTGCTTATGTAAAGTTTAATCCTCAAGCAACAAAGGCATTTTTAAAGAACACAATAGCACAACCCTAAAAATAATTTTTTTAAAAAACACAATAACACAATCCCAAAAATAATATTTTGAAATATAAATTGTGGGATTTTTGACATTTCAGCATCCTTTTGTTTTCAAAGCTAACTTGATAAGGACCACGCTCAATGGATTATTACAGTTTTAGGTTGGTAATTATCTAATGTTGTCTAATATCGTTAAATGGGTTAAAATTAGTAAAAACCATGCAGTATGTCATTAGATTTGTAAAAATTTATAAATTTAATTTTTACCTAAAGAAATCGGCCTAGATAGAAAACATTGTGTCGTTAAATGCGTTACGTCTCTATGTCGTATTTATATTTTTGCTAATATATTCGGTTTGAAAAGAGATATTAAACTGCGGTTTTCGCTATTTTGTTTAGATTTTTTTTCTTGATCTAAATATGTAAAAGGGTATATATCATTGTATTTAAAATTTTCAAAAAATTTCGTAAAATAAGTTAGTTTTTACCTTGACGCCCTCTAGCGGCGTTTGTGAGATGAATGTAGCAATAGTTTATACACCTGAAAATAATGCTTAAAATGCACTTCTAAATGAGACCAAGTTTACTAAATTCGGTGAAAGCAAACCGGAGTTATTAGCACTTTTCTAAATTAAACTTTAACCTTCCCCCACCCCTTTAATTTAGAACTGACAAAAATTACACCTGAAGCTTCTTTGTTGAGAAAACATCAAAGAATAAAATAGTACCACTTATTGATACACTTTATTTGATATTTTTTTGAGAAATGTATATTTTTATGTTTTGTTGTTACCCTTACGCCCCCTAGCGGCCATCCCACAGACTTGAAAATAATTTCCAGCAATTTCTCTTGGTCACTTTTATCTAAAAAGTTTTTCCCGATAGTTATACCATTAGTAGTTTCTGAGATATAACCGACTACCTCTCTTAGTGGAACACCCGGTACATAATTTCACATTTTGTCAAAGTAAGATAAATTTTCCAAGTCAAGTGGCTTTCGATTGGAATCATAGGGCATCTGTAAGTTGACAGTTGTTTTAAATAATATATTCATTATTCGATTGGTATGATTCAGCTTTATAATATTAATTAACGTTTCAATTTTAATCATCATCGGGTTCAATTTCCGATTTTAGTCGAGAACTCGATAGAAAATGCTTTTAGATTGGTTTAAGACCTTGGACTACTAAATTTACAGCTCAGTTCTAAGTCACGTGATGCCCGAGATATAATAGTTGTAATGTGCACATGTACCCTGATGATAATGATAGTTTACATTAGAAACGTTGATTACACTCTATCTTTTTTCAACCCAGAGGGTAATTCAATATGCACGATAATAATTATAATATCGGCCTTTATGGCGTGTTACAATCACTCTTTGACCTTGAAATCATTGGCGAAACGTTAACAACTATCCCCTTAATCCTCCTAGTGAGTTTCGTTTTTTTAACTCCTATACTAAGGGCACAATGGTCGATTTATCCTCGGGTTACTGTTCTCATCGTTAATTGATGTCTCTCAACTTGAATTCCGAGTTGTAAGTCGGAATTTCGAGATCTAAGTCGGAATTTCAAGGTCTAAGTCAAAATTTCGAGATCTAAGTCATAATTCCGAGATATAAATCGAAATTACGAGATCTAAGTCGAAATTCCAAAATCTAAGTCGAAATTTTGAGATCTAAAACGGGATTTGTGCTGAAAATAAAAATAAAAATTGGTGTGGCCTTTCAACGCCATCGTACTTGAATGCAGTAAACGAGAATATGGAGATGCACACTTTTTTAAAAGTTTTGAGCAAATATATGTTTTTTTAGGCAAAATCCTCTTATGCTCATCTGAAGAGATGGGCATAAGAGGATTTACGTATCCCGAAGTATGGGCAACCATAAAAAATTTTAAAAAACCGTGTACTTTTTAAATAAAAACCAGATTTTCTTATTAACATTTAGTTTTTGACGTTCCAATACAATTAAATTACACAATAGGCGTAAATTTTTCTTGCAATATAGTTTCCTAAACTATATTATGCCTCGTCCAGCATTAATAATGGTTCTATTCATCTGTAATAAATTTACAGGTCTCTAGACATGCATTTACTTTTAGACAAAGATTAAAATTGATGAGAAATGTGGGATATTTTGATTGTCTATAGAATAGTGTATTGATCTATAACATTTTAATAAAATTGTCTTAACCGATGCCTAATAATAAAGCTACATAAGGTACCAAAGAAGATATAATAAGCTTAAAATAATGAATAAAGATTTATAAATAGCGTTTTCAAAATTAAGTTAAGAGTTTCACCGACGGGTATTTTCGGAATATTTCCAAGAAAGACCAACAATTTCTAGGTCTTTAACTTTTTGAGTGTATTATTCAAAGTTAAAGTCAACATTAATCCTAAATAATCAAGCGATATAGGCTAATTTTACAAAGTTATCGCTTTTCAGAAACAGCAGAGAGATGGATACAACCTGAAAAAATTTAAAACGTTTTCGTAGATTGTAATAGCCAAAATTTTATTAAGTAACTAAGGTAAATGTTATTTAAAAATATGACCGTTTTTCGAATGGCAATTTTGAAGGACAGTTCATGCAATGAACAATCTTTCAAGTAAAAACATATTTTAATGACCAATCTTACAAGTGAACAATAATTGAAGCGTTCGGACGAATAACGGTCTATGTTACAAGTTGATATTTTCGAGAATAGGTGAGTTTTAGCATCTGTTGCATTTCTTGAAATTTTATGAGTGAAAATGTAACATAGACCGTTATTCCACAAATAAAAGAATAAATCGTTTTTTGAAATACTTATATGAACAAAAATTATTACATGTTATTCTAATTCTATAAGTAGGTATTTTTGAAATAAAAAAAAGAACAGCAAACTATAATGAAAAACAAACAGAAATCAGTGCTCTGGTAGTGATCTATAAAAGTCTGCATATTTACTATTCATATATGGAATCATTTTTATTAAATCTTTTTTTTTATTTTGCGTAATGGGCAATAGTGCATAGTACATTGGTTGTAAATCTGCAGGCTTTGTTATAGCTTGCCAATTCTCTTTGAAAATCTTAAATGACTCCCAGGGTTTTATGACGTTATGACTTGCTCGACCGTAAATAGTGTAGGGATCATCAAGGTCATATTTCATCCAGAGGTACTTTGTCACTTGTAATTTCGAAGAACTTCTATTTTTTGGCAGGTGTTCTTCAATAGAGGTTAAGTTTTTAAAGTCGTTTTGGCTCATTTCTATGATATCAAAAGGTTCATTCACTTTAGCGTCAGCAATAACATATTTCCACTCAGAGGGTATATACACCTTTGCATTTTTCTTTGCTTTCTCGATTATGGCAAAATCTCGATCACAAGGCAAAAAACTGTGACCCGAGGAGAGAAACTTTTGGTTAATCTCTGTAAAGTATCCACATTTTGCAAGATAGCAGTAGGTGTTTAATATCCTCCAGTTATTATTTTGCCCTACACAACGATCGGACCAAACGATTAATTTGCGCTCTTCTCCATCTATTAATTGGTTATAGTTCGTTGTAACATACTTGATTATGCAAGATGCTATTTCTGTAGAGCCTCTTCCTGCGATGCACTCGTACCATAAATGCATTACCGCTTTGCCAGTTCCCATATTATGTATAGCAAAATTATAGCAGCTAAGTTGCCTTTGGTAGAATATATCTGAGTGGGATAATGTAGGGCAAAATAGAACCTGCTGCATATCAACACAAAGGACGACAGTAGATGAGTTATTTACTTTAGATTTAACTATGTCCGCTTTAAGTTCTTGATATCCCAAGGAGGCTCTACTTTGATGTAAATCACTTTCCTGCTGTATTTTCTTCCTATCATCCTCTGATTTTGCAGAAGTTAGTTGCATATAGAATTCATCGCATATTTTACACGTATCTGATCTAGGAGCACCAAAACGCAAATTCATTTGCTTAAAAACTGTATCATAAAACGTTTTACTCACAGCAACATTAGGATTTTCAGTTTGGAAACATCGATACATTTTTGACAAATTTAGATCGGGACTCAAGTATTCTTTCTGTGTTTTACCTCGAGAATAGTGTGACTCTTGTCTTGGAAATTTGTTGATATGTTCCATAACCAAGTTCCTACTGTCGTGTAGAATCGCCTTTGGTCTATTATGATGCTTACCTCTCTGATCTATAGGAATATGAACACCAAGTTTGAGTTTGTCTTGTAAAGTTTGAATTCGTCTATGAGTGATTTTGAAAACGTCGAGTAACGTAGTTTTGCACACTTTCTTGTCATTTATGAAGTACGTGAAAGAACACAACTTTATTGAAGTAGCATCTGTTTTTCCAGCTCTTCTTCTTTTTGGTTCCTCCATTCTGATACATTTTGTTAAAAACGCCGACTGCTCATTATACGAATGTGAATAGAAGAACTTGAAGAGATCCTTTCTCATATCAAGGGTAAAGTGTGAGCACATTTGCTTACAAGATTTGCGGCATATGTTTACCTTAAAAAAATAACATAAATAGTAAATCTATAAATAGAGATGTATGGAAAAACAATTTAAAAAATTAACTGACTTCAAAAAAAAAGAATTAAAAAGTAGAAAATATTTTTTTTACAAATTAATTACCTACATATCTAGTATATTATTGAAGTCGGTGCCAAGCAAATACATTTAAAAAACTGTTTTGAAATCTGGACCTATTACAAGTTTGATGATTTGGGACATTTGCTTGGCACCTACTTCAATAATATTTTACTAGATATGTAGCTAATTTATTTGTAAAAAAAAATTATAGTTCTTTTTTTAAGTCGGTTATTTTTTTTCCTTATATCTACTTACATCGGTAGGAGCGGTCTTAGCAGGAACTAATGTTTTTGTCTTCCTTGTCGTATATGCGAGACCGGAATCTCTGCGATTTTTTCTAGACACATCCTTCCAAGTTTCTATATTTATCTGCCTGGTATATCTTTTTGATTTATTAAGCCTACGAATATCAGAAGATGAAAACCGAACAGTCTTGGATCTTTCTTTCTCATTTTCATCCATAATGTAATAAAACTATACATACAACAGCATAAACAAACGATAACTATTCGCAGTGTACCATAAAAGAGAATGATTTGGTTCAGTACAACGGCTATCCACACTCGAAGTTGATGTCACATAGACCGTTGTTCCAACTTGAAAATTTATTTTCACACTCGCCATATTGGCATACTCGCCCCATCTACTGGTATATGAACAAACTATAATATTTAGTGGAATCTACACACGCCATAGACCGTTATTCAAAGCAAAACTTGATTTTTGATAATTTGTAACATAGACCGTTATTCGTCCGAACGCTTCAATT